>MU224838.1:1174968-1189261 GCA_018584345.1 Thuja plicata | reverse complement strand
GAATTCAACAGCCTAAAAAAATTCACTAATGAAGGCATTGCTAAATTTAATGTAAGATTTCAGAAGGCTATGTACAAGTTGTTTCAAGTATTAAGACTGGATGAAAATGTGTGTGTTACTACCTATTGTAATGCTCTGGATGGAAAAATAGCTTATCTACTAAGGGACAAAGACCCTCAAACTATGAGAGAAGCATATAAGTTGGCTACAAACATAGAAAGCAACAGAAGGGCTTTTGACAAGCTTGGTAAACGGGATGACAATAGGATTTGGAAAGAACCAAAAATACAACCTAATAAGAGCCCCAAGGAAGAAGATAAAATGGATGCATTGGTAACTACAGTGAAAGATCTTGCTGCCAAGGTGGACAAGAATGAGAAAGGATTTCAAAATAATAGGACACAGTACCAAAGGCAGGATAAACCTTATAGACTTCAGGATTTCCCTTATAAGACTTAGTGGAAGGATGGGAAACCTATGTCAGAGGAATGTAATGATCCCAAGAACAAAGGGATTCCTGACCCATTACAAAACAACAGTGCCCATAATGTGGAAAACACTCCTTGGTGTATAGCCTGCAATATGCCCCATTCCCCATATCAATGTGCAGTAGCTCTGGGCTTGTTGGATCAACATGAAAACATTGGAACACAAGAAAATCAAGGTGAGAAGAAACCTATAGTAAATATGTGTGCAGTCACTATTGAAGATGATAATGGTAGTTCAGAAGAAGAATCAAAAGAAGAGATCCCAATTGTAGTGAAAAATACTAGCACTAAAGTAGAGCATTTTCAATTTGGGATGCCTAATGAAGAAGAGAGAAGATTTTTAACCATTGCTGCTATAACACAAGCAAGAATTTCATACCAGCTCAGGAATAGAAAAATTGATCAAGATGGGAAACAACTTGACTCGCCTGTTATTACAGAAGTTATAAGTGAAGAAATTACACAAAAGAAAGATACCTTGGTTAAAGGAGATAAAGTCACCCCTACTCATGACCGCCAAACAAGGCAGTTGAAAGAAAGTAAAGGTAAAGTGCCTCCTGATGATAACATAACTCTCCCAACTTTTAATATGAAGCAAGATTTATCTGAGATGAAATTTTTTGTTCCTTTGATTGAAATGTTTAAAATTAAGGAACATCAGGAGGCAGCATTTTCATTACTTTCTGACTTACCTGTTGTGCCTGACAACGTTGTTTTGAAAGATGAACTAAAAAGTGAGCATGAAGAAAAGGATAGGGTCCCAATTTTTTTAGGGAATATAGTCATTCAAGAGCTAGATCATATTGATCCTTTTTATGTTACATTGCTCACAAACAATATGTTGTTAAAGAATTGTATGATGGATTCAGGGGCCGCTGCTAATGTGATGACTTACACTGTTATGAAGCAATTGGGTTTGGATGTGGACACTACTTGTGGTAGATGCTATGCCATGGACAATAGGGAAGTACCTGTAATAGGAACTTTGCACAGATTCAAGGTGAAAATTGTTGCTTACCCTGAAGTCACGTTTAAGATAAATGTTGTGGTTGTAGATTCACCACCCCATTATGGTATGCTCTTATCAAGACAATGTGCTACAGCCATTGGAGGACATGTACAATTGGATTTATCTTTTTCTACCATTTTTTTTAATGGAAAAGAAGCCAAATTGCTAAGGGAACCTAGATCTCTTGTCTATGTTGAAAAGGTTCAGCCTAGTATGTTAAATTGTTTTGTGGACGTGGATATAAAAAATTTCAAAGTGGAATAAATTCAGCCACAAATGAAAAATACAGATCCCATCATAGAGGAATTGAAGTTGCAGCAACAAGGGCTCTGGCAGATGTATTTTGACAGAGCATGCTCAAAAGAGGGGTCAGGGGCTGGTGTTTTATTTGTCCCTCCTTCAGGTATTACTTTCAAATATTCCTTCCTACTATCATTTCAATGTAAAAATAACACTGCTGAGTATGAAGCATTATTGTTGGGATTAGAAATAGAAATAAAGCATGGCATAAAATTATTGAGAGTTTTTGGTGATTCAGAGCTAGCTATTTCCCAAATTAGAGCAAAATATGCTGCCAAAAATGATAAGTTGAAACAATACAAGCATGCTGTATGGGATAGTATTGAGTTTTTTGATGCATTTTCCATTGAATGGATAGAGAGATCTAAGAATATCATGGCAGATTTTCTTGCTAATATAGCTTTTAAAAATGATGATTTAACACTAACCAGGATATCTATTGTGGAAACTAAGACTAAGCCTGCAATCCCTGATAATATATATAATTGGCAAGTTTTCGAAGTGATGAGGACATTCTAAACTTCATTCAGTGTGTGGATAACTTTGATAGTTAGGTCATTGATTTTAATAATCTGATAGAAATCATTGATGGGAAAGAAACTATTTTTGGTAATGAAATTATGCAATTACAAAAAAATGAGATCCCTAAGGGATTGACTCAATTAGAAGGATTGTTTACTGATAATGACAGTCATGTGTGCCACAAGTCCGTTGCCAAGATAGATGATTTTGAAGAGAGGATTAGAATGTAACCCTAAGATTGTGTACATTGGAAAGAAATTGGCTCCTCATGTGAGGACTAACTTGATTAGTCTACTTAAAAGATTCAAGCATGTTTTTGCTTGGTCTTATGAGGACCTTAAGGCTTACAGGGAAGATTTATTTCAACATGAGATTCCATTAAAAGATGATATTAATCCTTTCAGACAGAAACAAAGACCAATCAACCCTTTGTTGGCCCCCAAAATGCAGCAAGAATTGACAAAACTCAGGGAAGCTGGAATCATAAAACCAATTAGGCATTCTTCTTGGGTGTCTAATCTAGTCCCTGTCAGAAAGAAAAACAGAGATACTAAGCTCTATGTTGATTTTAGAAATCTTAACGTGGCCTCATTAAAAGATAATTATTCTTTGCCAAATATGGAGGCTATGTTGCAGAGGGTAACTGGTTGTGATCTCTTATCCATGATGGATGGTTTTTCTGGGTATAACCAAGTGCTGGTTCAAGAATCTAAACAATTCAAGATAGCTTTCACCACCCCATGGGGTACATATGTTTATGTGAGAATGCCATTTGGCCTGAGGAATGCAGGGGCTACTTTCCAAAGAGCTATGGATGTGGCTTTCAAGGAATTTATAAATATTATTATAGTAGTATATCAAGATGATCTAACTGCATATTCCCAAAAGGCTGATGATCATTGCAAACATTTGGAAAAGATTTTTTCCAGAGCTTTGGAGTATGGGATTTCTTTA
Organism: Thuja plicata; assembly: GCA_018584345.1. NCBI lineage: Eukaryota > Viridiplantae > Streptophyta > Pinopsida > Cupressales > Cupressaceae > Thuja > Thuja plicata. The sequence goes on along the minus strand of MU224838.1, from coordinate 1,185,988 downwards.
AATCCAAACAAATGTCACTTTGGTGTGACTGAAGGTAAATTATTGGGACATATAGTATCCAACGAAGGTGTCAGAATTGATCATGAAAGAGTGGAAGCCATTAACAAGGTATTGCCACCAAAGAATATTAAAGGATTTCAGTCTTTCCTCAGAAAGATAAATTTTGTGAGGAGATTTATTGCAAATTTTTCTGAAATAGTAAAACCCATTGTTAAATTGTTAAAGAAAGATGCAAAGTTTAAATGGGATGAAAATGCTCAATCAGCCTTTGATGAGATAAAAGTGGCAATTCAACAGGCTCCTGTATTAAGATCTCTGAATTATGAAAAACCTTTCTCCATATTCTCTTTTGCCTCATTTCATACAATTGCTACAGTTCTTTTGTAGAAAGATGATGAAGGTTTTGAACACCCTATAGCATTTTTTAGTAAATCTTTGCAAGTAGCTGAACTCAACTATGAGATAATGGAGAAATAGGCATATGCATTGGTTAAGGTTGTCAAGATTTTTAGACCTTATCTTGTTTGTGCAAAAATAATTTCTTATGTGCCACATGCCACAGTGAAAGACATACTATCTCAATCTAAAGTTACTGGCAAGAGGTGCAGATGGATTAGTAGGATCCAAGAATTCAATTTGGAAATTCAGGTTACTAAACTGGTAAGAGGTTTGGGTTTGGCCAAATTAATGACTCATACAAATATGGAGTCAGCCCAAGTAGGTGATGAACAAGTTGTAAACATGAATCTTACTAGCATAGAATTGCAATCTTGGTATACTGATATTGTGTTTGTCCTAAAAAATGCAAAGTGTCCAGGACATATGCCAGAAAATCAGAAGAGGACTTTGAGATTGCAAGCCCAGAGGTATGTCTTGATACAAGGCAATTTATTTTGGAAAAATAGAGATGGGATTTTGTTATTATGCTTGGATAAATCACAGTATGAAAAGATCTTAAATGAATTGCATAATGGTGCATGTGGTGGGCATTATTCTGCCAATACTACAGCTCACAAAATAATCAGAGCTAGATTTTATTATCCATGTCTTTTCAGAGATACTCAAATGTTTATACAAAAATGTGAACCATGCCAAAGATTTTATGCTAAAATAAAATTTGCATGAGCATTACCTTTAAATCCTATGACTATTGAAGCACCTTTTACCCAGTGGGGTTTGGATTTTATTGGTGAATTTACAGAAAAATCTAGTGGGGGTCATAGTTGGATTCTTGTGGCTACAGACTACTTCACAAAATGGATAGAAGCAATTCCAACAAAGAGGGAAAATAGCAGGATAGTAATGGATTTTTTAATGGATAACATTCTGACTAGATTTGGTGTGCCCACTAAGCTAATCATGGACAATGCCATGTGTTTTAGGTCTAAGGAATTTAGGGACTTCTGTGAAGAATATGGCATTATTTTATCTTACTCCTCACCATATCATCCTCAATCAAATGGACAAGCTGAGTCCAGTAATAAAAGTATCATGAAAATAATTAAGAGGATTTTGGATAAAAATAAGAAGTCTTGGCATTCAAAATTGAAATTAGCCTTATGGGCTGACAGAGTAATGGTAAAAAGGGCCATAGGGGTTTCCCCTTTTGAAATGGTTTATGGAAATCAAGCAAGGTTGCCTTTGAACAATCTATTACCAGTATACAGATTTTTGCTGGAAGAAGATTTGGAAAATCCAGAACCTATGATGGAAAGAATGGACAAATTGATGGGATTGGAAGAAATAAGAGCAGAAGCTCACAAAAGAAACCTAAAGTTACAGTAGCAATCTAAATACTTGTTTGATAAAAGAGAAACTAAAAGAAAATTTTAGATAAATGATCTGGTGTTACAATGAAACGCCAGAAGAGAAGAAAAGGGCAAGCATGGTAAATTTGGATCACTACGGATGGGCCCATTTGTAATCCAGGAATTTCATGGTCAGGATTCTTATTTCTTGGAAGATCCTAATGGTGAGACACAGGAATTGCCAGTGCATGGACAATTCCTAAAGCATTACTTCTCGTAATTTTCTTGTTTCATGCACTTTAGTTTAGTTTTCCCTATTTTTGCATGGGTTTTGTGTGCTCTTGTACATTTTTGTTCAGGTTTGTGGTCTGTTCCCCAGAGATCTGGCTTCTAATGACAATTTTGCAATTATCTTTCCCCAATCGGAGCCATTGTTAGCACTACACCAAGAAATTTCTTTGAAATTCTAGCTTTGATTTTTCCCACACTTTCTTGGTTTAAAACCCTGTGCCTTACCACAAAAAAAGAGTCAAAAACTCTTTTTTAAGTTCTATTTAAGTCTTGTCACTTTTTCGCGTCAGTCTTTTAAACATGTCTCTAAGTTGTGCGAGTGGGCGATGAGTCATCATTTTTTTAAAATCGCGCAGTTGCAATGAGCTTGTGTCAGGTCCTGATTTTCTGTGCGAGTGAGCGAGCTGGGTGTTTTAAAATGTGAATTGCGCAATCATGACATCTTGTGAAAGTTAGGTTGTCAGTTAGGGATTGAGCGGGTTAAGAATGATTAATGTTTGTTGCTCACTCACTGAGAATTAACTTTATAAAATATTGGACCATCGAGTCCGCGATGACTTAAAATTTTGTGTGTCACACAGTCGCTTTAAAGTTATGTTGTCCACATCATGCTTTGTGATCAAACGAGCCTTGTTAACAAATAAAGCAGTCACATACCCGCATCAGGATTTATGTTTGTCTTTCAAGTCAGCGACTGCACGATGAATTCATGTTCTAGCTGTTGCCCACTCACTTAGGTTCTAACTCACTTGTATTTTGTAGTGCGAGTACACGGTAAGTGCATGAAGTACCAATTTGAAGGTTCACCGCTCAGTCGCAGAGGCATTCTTCAAAATTCTTAAAAGAGGTGCGACTGAGTGACTGTGGGACCATTCATCACCTCGCTCACTCACTGATGCTTTAAGGTGATAAAAAATGAACTCGCAAGTGTGCGATAAGTTAAAGGAAGAAATATATCGCTCACTCGCCCATCAACAAAGATGAAAGGAAAAGGGTTAGCGATTGTGCAATTCAAGAAGAAGGTTGATAGTCATGCACTCGCAGTCAATAATGAGGTTAAGTTTTCAATCTCGTGAGTTCGCGACTAAGCAAAGAACAAAAGCCATCGTTCACTCGCTAAGTGATTGAAAGCTGGAGTATTTTGTAGCGCAAGTGAGCAACCAGATAAAGTATATGGTAAAGAATGAATGTTGCTCACTCGCTCAGATCAACAAGTAATAGTTTGAAAGCCAGTGAATGTATGATTATAGAATGACTAAAAGATAATGTGCATGCCCGCTTAGTTTCCAAGATTTAGGTGATGTTAAATATTGAGCAGCGAGTGTGCGACAGGTTGAAGTAAAGCTAATATTTCTAACTTGCATGAACCCAAAAGAAAAATGTAGAAAGATAGCGAGTATGCGACTATCAAATGATGAAGTGCAGATTAGGGCATCGCTCACTTGCAGAAGGTGAAAGACAAGGTAAAGATAGATAGAGAGTATGCAACTGGTCAAAATAAAAGGGTTACATTGCCCACTCGCAAGAACCTTTCCAAGTGTGAGTAAAGTGCAGTGTGTTGGCATTCGAGTGACAAATGGCTAGTTTCAGGCAGACGAGTGCGAGAGGGGAGAAAAGTGTACACTTTCTTCCTGCTAGGATAAAATAGTGCAAGTTGATGGTAGCATTAATAACAGAATGAAATCTTCATGATAGTGCAAGTGCAATAATTTGGCATTCAAGTGGACAAGACGCAGTCCTTAATGGCTATAAGTGTAAATGATTGAGTTTGATTCTGTACAACTCTTATTTCTACATTTTGAGTATTTCAATGAAGAGTAAAAATCTTATTGGTTTGGAGAATTTTATTTGAGACAGCAAAATTCAAAGAAGAAAGATGAGTCAAGATATTATTCCCACAACCTCACAAGGATCTGGAAAGAAGAAGGAAGTCACACTGAAGAAATATATAGATGAATTTGCTGAGTTGTTACCTGGAACTCTCAATACAAACAACACAAATTGGGAGGAATGGAGTGATAGATGGTCTCAATGCGGATATCTGGTAACCCCAGATTACTCTGGTAGTACTCTATTTCATTATTTTTGGAATAATAGGGTCAAGCCAGTCCCAATTTGTAATCCATGGGATTTGAATATGGCTAAATTGATTTTTCCTGACGTCTATGTTGACATTGGTCCTATTAGCGATTTACCAAAAAACTATTGCCCAGTAGCTAGGGTAATTAGGAAAAATAATAAGGAAACCCTAGTCTCCATAGATAGAAGGTTCGTGGCTGACGTATTTGGAATCACTGGTGCATTATGCACTGATATTGATTTAAAAAATATTAAGGCTGATTATGTCGAGAGAGAGCATTTGATTAAGAAGTATGAAATGCCTAAGTTTATGCCCAGAGTAGATAGGCACCTGGTGAAGATTCCAGACAATTTCAAGCCACCTTTTGACTTATCCCTATTTCATCATTATGTAAAATGCATGGTCTATGGTTTGAGTAGGGTTCTAGGCTTTGATAGAGATTCTATAGTATCTTAGGAGATACTTATGATGGAAATGAACATCCAACACCCAGAAGTCAACACTGATTACGATTATGTTGGCTACATAGTTGATGCTATCCATGCTGCATTATTAGAGACACAGTCAGATAACCCAACACCCACTTTCAAACATTACTCTCATCTAATGTACATGATTTTATATTATAACAGAGCATCAATGGATAAAGAGCTTGAGCTGTTTGTATCAAAATATGGTGTGGAGGCACCAGTCCCAAGATGGACTCAAGTGTGGGATAGTTCATCCGTCAATTCATCATTTGTATGTTTTTGCAACTAGATTGTGGATCCAATTTTTAATCTGTTAGAAATAGACAGGCACAGGCTTCTGTATGAGGTTAGAAAATTTTCTGAGACCATGGGAGTATGTCCCAAATTGGTCCATCTCCCACAATTGGACTGATTTCTTCTTTTTTGATTACATAACTATCATCAAAGTATATGGTTGCACTCAGCCTCCTCACATTCTTCCTAGATTTGTTCCTCCCAAAATTGCTTTCTTAGAATTTGTCTGGCAAATTACTTGGTTAGATAAGGAATTTCTAGAAGGACACAAGAAGGGAACCTTTATCCCCAAATTATGGGTGGGTTTTGATTTCTCTATTGGGAAGAAAATGTTTGATGCAATAAATGATTTCTTAAAGCAATATAGAATGTCTACAGCAATTACCAGATTCTGTGATCTTGAGAATTTTGTACAAACAACCCTAAAAAGGATAACTCCTTGGCAAAAAATCAGAGACCATGAACCATTGGATGATGAGGATGTTGTGAGGAAAAAATTGAATAAACAAGAATTTTGGGATAGGAGAAGGAAGTGGAATGACCTCTTAAGAGCAAAATCCGAATGGAAGGAATCAGATAACTCATTCTCTAGTTTTTTCCCTGATCTCCCATATTTCTAGAGGATAGAGCAAATGATAAAATCCTATGAAACTTTGATGTCACAAGTACCTCAATTTCGTGCTGAAGATGCACAATCCAAAGGATCCCCTATTCTAATTGCCCTACATTATAAAGAGCACCAAGAGGAACAGCTAGAAGAGGAACATCAAGAGGAGGAAGAACATCAAGAGGAAGAAGAACAAAGAGAAGAAAAACATGAAGAAGAAGAACAAGGAGGTGAAGAGGCCACTTTAGCTAAAGAGCCACCAAGAAAGAAACAGAAGAAAGAGCATAAAATGGTGCAAGATAGAAAAAGCATGGTGAAAGCCATGATATCAGAGCATGGTAAATACTTTAGGAAATTGAGAAGGCAACTGCAGAAGGAGCCAGAACCTGAGGGTCAAGGAGACAACCAAATGGTTTTGTTTGAAAAATATGATGAGAGGGTCATGATGGAAAATGAATTCATGAGGGATGATGAGTTTATAAGGTCTCAAGACTTCAAATCTTTCTTGGTTAAGTTAAAATGGAAAAACTTGAGACAAGAGATAACCATAGAAGAGGAAAGTGCAGATAAAAATGAGCAAATTGTACAAACACTTCAAGATTATGACCCTGAGACTAAACAAATTACTGTGGAACAAGCTAGATTGCTAGTATAGAACAATGGTGTGATGCTGATGCCTAGTTGAAATTTACAGTCCACCTTTATTATTGATCAAATTAGGAGGCAGGAAGATCCTTTGCTTAAAATAGAATTTGAAATGGATGAAGTCTTAAAAGGATCAGGATTTAACCCAAAATCCAAAACCCTAGCAATATGGTCATTAGCTCCGGCCACACAGAAACCCTTGGTCATGACCATCAAAGAGGAAAAAAGGGCTGACAGGATGATATGGAATCTGCAAAATACTTCAGATACTAAGATAGCTCAGTTAATGACACAGGTTTCATTTATGGATTCGGCAAAAGTAGATGACCTATCAAAGAGGTATGAGACAACTTTTAGCCGAATGATGGCCCTGGCAAAGAAACATGAGGAAGTGGTGGTCAAGAACCACACACTAGAAGAAGAAATTGCTAGACTAAAAGAAGAATTAAAAGAAAGTAAAAGGGAGAAAACTCCAATCCTTGAAGAAGCAGCCAAGGTTGTGAGAGATGTTGTCAAAGGAGCTAAGGAAGACTCTGCATTGGTAGAAACACAGTCAAAGGATGTATCAGAGGAACAGGGCATGAGTGCTATGTTTGTCATTTTACTCATATTACAGTACAAAATTGAAGCCTTGAAGCAAAAAATTGATATAGTATATACATTATATGGATCCTTACAAGAGGCCTCAAAGATAGTTGCGGAAGCTATGGTTTTCCTAGAGCCCGCCTTCAAACTTTTGTTAGGGAAGGAGAGAGTTTTGGATAAACTCAAAACGACTATGTTGTACAGTGATGATTTCCTAGATAAAGTAACAGACACTATTGATATGGTCAGTAAGTTAAATGATACTTTTGCCTTTTTTAATGGCAAATCTGATTTGATAAACAATAAGTTGCAACTATTTGGTGATCAATGTCCACCATTGATCCCAAAAATTTATGAGGAAACAAGGGTTTTGAAAGCACAATCAGATTGGGAATCTTTTTTTGATGCTATACTAGGAAATCAGGACATAAAGCAACACTTAGAAAAGGACATGAATGCAGAATATTGCAATAAACTGATTGATAGCATTTTCAAAGTTGAAAGAGATATGGCCAAATTTGTGTCTAAGGCCAGAACTGCCATGGATGCCAGGTGGGTGGAAGCTGTTGCTAAGCTAGAAGAAGAAAAGGCTTTTGATTGGCCCACCATGAAAGAAGTAAACAGGTGGGAGGCAAAGCTGAAAGGATGAAAAATATATTGTTAACAACAAAAACAAACCTTGTTCAGGCTTTGCAAATAAGCTGCCACCCGTGTTCGGTTGCAAAATTTTGTATCTAGTTTGTTGCAAAGTTGTTGCAAAAAGTTTTGTAAAATTTCCCAGTATGTCGGTAGCTTGTTGCATCCTTGTGTTATAAAAGGATTCGAAAACTACTGTGAAAGAGATAGCCATTTCATTTTTGAGAGGATACCAATATAATTGTAAACCTTGGTTTTGAGAACCAATATAATAGGTCTTTTGGAGAAGTATTTGTTGAATGTAGCAAGTGATTATGACTTTTGAATAAAATCCAATTCACAGTTTCTAAAGCATTTAATGGGTATTCTGTCTTCATTTTAGTATTTTGAATTTTGTCTAAATTTAATGTTTTAGGAATGTTCAATTTATATATCTGTCAGAAAGATTATGAAATACTTCTACGGTTCTTTCAAAGAGAGAAATAAAAAAAATACCTTAGAGATACTTCAATAAAATTTAGGGTATAAAATGAATTTGATGGATTAACTTGATTAAGTGTACTAAGGTAGATGTACAAGGTATATCTATGTTTGTGTCAGATGTTGTAATTGCCTTAAGTTTTGTCCCTAATCATGCTGGTTAAAACTGTTCATAAATGAATCCATGCCCTAGGGCTGAGCACTGGTCTATTTTCCATTTAATCAAATGACTATCATTATTAAAATCAATCTTTACTTTCAATCTGGTCTGTTTTAGTAAAATTTACAGTGACCAGTTCTTGTAATTCCATCCATAACAAACTAGAATAATTTAGTGATTTCATTATTCTAAGTTTTAAAGGGTAATCCTGCCCGAGTTAGTGGAGCTCAAAGTGTATGAGGTTTCAAAACCTTGTTTTTGTTGTTCTACTCTGTGCTTGGTCAGTGTCAGGGATAAATAGAGTGAATCCTCTGAGGAATATTTTCATATCAACAAGAAAAAGAATCAACAGGTCCTAATGAAATTTCCTTTACAAATCCCAATGAATCTTTTAATCTCCTCAGGCATCATGTCATGTGTCATATCAATAGGGCTAGACTTATCACTCTCAAAGACATGAGTAGAAGAGTCATCCTCAAAGTCCTTGACCTCCATAGTTTCTACCTTGTCTAGATCCTCCTTTTGGCCTCCTTCCTCCATACCCTCCTTCAAATTATTTTCCCCATTACCATTGTTGTTATTTTCCTCAGGAACCTCAGTTTCAGACTCATCAATCTCCTTATATTTACACTTACTGGTTGACCTAGTTGCAATTCTATAAGACAACCATTGTGTTTTAAGTTCATAGTCGCCTCGTCATCTGAACCAACCTCATTTATAATGTAGGTTTCTCTTTTTTCTTAAATCTTAGACTTGGCAGGGGTCTTATGTTTTTTTTTTTTCAGAGGTTCAATATTAATGGTGGTCATCCCAACAGGCTGGGTGGGGCCTTCAGGGCTAGGGTGGCTAGATCTGACCTTCAAATTAGGGTTATGTAGGCAAAGATTCCTACAAGAACCCAAAGTATCTAGAATGCTTGCAGAGGGTGGGGAGCGGGGTGAAGGGAGAGCTTCATGAACCACAATTTGGCAAGGTTCGCATAGAGAAAGGTGAAAATAGTGGTTCATGAAGCTCTCCCTTTGGAAATCTCCATAACTTTGGCAATCTCCATAAATTCCTTAACAAAATTTCCCAGAGAATTCAAAATAAAAGATGGAAAGGAAATTTAGGTTCTATTGTGGAAGTGATTCAAGATAGGCATGTGGTATTGATTGTTTGAATTGGTTGTGTGAGAGGTGTTGACATTCATGTTTTTTCATTGATGTCAAAATATGTTTCACGTGAAGTCTATAATAGACTGGTTATCACTATTACATGAAAGACTGATAGAATTGTACAGTCATTGTACAAGATTTCAGAGCATGCGAGCATGGAGATGTATATAGGGATGAGTAGTGATCTTATATCTAAGGTCGCAGTAAGTGCAAGAAGTTGGGTACCAATTTCACAGAATTTTTGTGGGCTTGAAAACTGCTGCTAGAAATGGGCACCCATCTTAGGCTCAGACACCCGATCCAAAATTCAAAAAACAAGTGCCCTTTTTTTTTCAAAATGGGTGCCCGCTTTTCAAAATGGGTACCCGTTTCTTTCAAAATGGGTGCCCAGTTTTCAAAATGGGCGCCTTCTTTTTAATTTTTTTTAATTTTTTTTTTAAGAAATTCACTTTTACATGCCGACATATTACATTTAAGAATTGGGTACATGTTTTTAAATGTGTGCCCGTTTTTTAAAATTTGAATTTACCAAACCACCATTTGCATTGGATTTCGGTTTGGGATAGTTTTGGTGGGACCAAGCCTATGCTTGGACCTCTAAAATAATGGCTAAGGTATTTGAACACCAGATTTATGTCTTGCCATAATTTTTTGAGGGTCTTCCTAATTGAATTTTTTGATGAAATTAAAACCCATTAGAGATCTCACTATCTAGATTTCAAAAATATAAATTTTATAGTGATATGATAAATTTTACTATTTTTACAATATTTATTAATCAAAAGTGGTACCTAAACACAAAATAGTAAGGTTCACTAAAACTTTAATAACATTTTTTATTTTAGGTTTTTGTAAAAATGAATTATATGAGACCAATCTACATAGAATTTTTTTCAAAATAAAATTTGTTTTTCCCAAAAAAGTGAAATTTTCATCAAATTATGGTGGTTGTACATGAGAGGTTTTGAAAATGTACTTTATAGTCAATTAAAAATTAATAAAAAAATAGATTCAATTAAAAAAGAGAAAAAATATTCTGACCAATCTTTGATGTGTTAGGTACCTTCCCCCAAAAGGATTTAGAAATTTTTTTACTTCAAAATAGGGTGGTCATACACATGCGGGGCATGGTACTGAGACAAGCATTTAAAAAAAAAGGTTTTTAAACATGCCTACTAAATATATTTTCTACCATGTGGGTAGTCAAATAAATTACATATTTGAAAAATAGACTCTGAGCACTACATTTTCTATTAGTGGATTTTTTTGAGATTCAATCTCTAACTGCCTCAAATTTTGACATCAATTGATAGAATATTTGAAACAGGGAAAATACTTCCACTCTTTGCCCAAAACTGGGACTCAACTTCTTCTAGCCACCCGTCGATTGGCTTGATCTTACTATCCACATAAGTTATAGTTGTTTTTGTCAAGACTGGTTATAGATCAGTGATAGAGAATTGTGATAGTGTTAGTCTCTGATTTATGGAGATAACTTGGGTGCGAGAACAAGTTATGATTTGTTGATGACAATTATTCAATTGTGTATTGTCATTGATGTTTACACAAGTATAGTGATGTTTACACAAATGTCTAATCCTATCAGAGCATAGTTAGTGTCTGTCGAGCTCTCTCAGGCATTGAAGATGACCAAATTTTTTTTTAGTTCTAACTGAGTTCACTCAGGCATTACAATGTTGGTTAGGCGTTGAAGGATTTCAGTGTTGACCAAGAAAAATAGTTAGTGTCAGCCAACTAACAGTGGATTATATTTTATGGATAATTAGCCATATGTAGCCGACAAACATGAGTTTTATTATTTATTTGGAAGGATATCAAGGCTGACTTGACAAGGCTTTATATATATATA
>MU224838.1:1139417-1174754 GCA_018584345.1 Thuja plicata | reverse complement strand
TATATATATATATATAAGGTCAAGTTAGGATTGAAAAGAGGGAGATAATAGTGGTGATGTGGAATTGCATGTGAAGTGTGATATGAAGAGTGAAGATGAAATCAGATGGGATTCTGATTGAAGACAGAATATAGAGGACTACAAAAAATTATCTGATCAGTGAGGATCAAGTATTTAATCCAGAACAGAGATCTGAATAAGAGAAGATAGTTTCTTATCAAAATAGGTTAATCCATTGTTACTCTCTAACAATTGTAGTAGTGATAAAATATCTTAACAGAGTAGACTTAATAGTCTTTTGTAAATCCTCTAATAAGGTGACATTTCTACATTAAAGTGTTTGAAGACCTCTCACAAGGCCACTCCTTATAGGATGATTAAATCCTATAACTAGGTCACACCTAACAGTGTGTTATTGTAACCTTTATCAGGGTTGGCTCCTAACAGGGCTCACGTCAGAAGAGTGAAAAACATTGACTAGTTGCTATTGGTGGTTTTTTCTATAGTGGGTTTCCATGTTAAATATTGGTGCTATCTGTGTACATTTCATTTGCTTTATGGTTTATGTTTCTGCAATTAATTACTAAAGATAATCATAGTTAATATATTAAGATTTGCTATGTTAACCGAGTGACAGTGAAATATCTATGTTAACCGAGAAACTGTGACTGATTTTCTTAAGACATCTAAGGGACTTGGATTTGTTTTTATGGTAACTGATTCACCCCTCTCCTCTCAGTTACTCAACTCATTTCCAACAAGTGCTATTAGAGAAGCAAGTGCTTACAAGGAAGGTTTAAAGGCCTAAACTAAAGATAAGACATGTCTTATAGAAGGGAGATCCCTAAGCTCAACAAGGACAACTTTGCTGCATGGCAAGATCTCATGTTTCTACATCTATCTACTATTGGAGATACTGGTTTGAAATTCCTGGATCAAAAGTATGTGGATGAGATGGTGGAATTGAAGTATCACAACATAATGATGATTGATATAGCCTCTACACTCAGCTATTCCAAATTTGATGAAGTCAAGGACTTCCCTACTACCTTTGATATGTGGAAAAAGATAAATGATATCTATGGAGGAGATGCAAATGTAAAGAGAGCCAAAGAAGAAAGTCTCAAAGGTCAATTTAATATTATGAAAATGAAAGAAGGAGAAAACATTACAAAATACAGTGAAAGAATCAAGAGAAGTGTTAGTGCAATAAGAGTTGTTGGTGGAACAATTGAAGACAAAATAGTAGTCAACAAGGTATTAAGAACTTTACATCCTATCTATGCAATTAGAGTTTCATCTATTCAAGAGATGAGATGTAGTAATGACATAACACTATATGGATTGATTGGAATATTATCATCCTTTGAGTTGGATAACTTTGACAATTATTCTCCTAATCCTATCAATCTCTAGTCAGCATTCAAAGCTAAATTAAACCTTGGAAAGATGAAAGGAAAGAATATTGATAGTGATGTGATGATGATTTTGATGATGAGGATCGAGAAATCATTGAAGCATTACTTGAAAGGAGAGATGCAAAAGGAAAAGGATGATACAAAGGTAGAATACCATTGATTTTCTTTTCATGTGATGAGGTTGGTCACATTGCTGCTAAATGTCCGAACAAGGAAGACAAAGGTGAGAAAAAGTTCAACAAGTATAAAGGAAAGAAAGATTACAAAAGATACAAAAACTACAAGGACAAAGGTAAGAAATCTTGTTATATTGCTAAAGATTATAATAGTGATGAAGATGAAGATGAAATAGTTTACATTTCCATTAAGGATGAGTCAGATAGTGAAGATAATGAAAAGACAACATTATATTCTCATATTAGCAAGAATGACACCTGGATAATTGATAGTGGTTGTTCTCACCACATGACAGGTGATAAAACAAAATTTTAACATCTTGAACACTATGATAGTGGGAGTGTTAGTTTTGGGAATTATGAACCCTACTATGTAAAAGGTAAAGGTTGTATTGCTCTTATGGAAGGAATCAGATGTGATAATGCTTATCGGGTTGAAGAGCTAAGGCATAATCAACTAAGTTTGGAACAACTAAATAACATTGGTTTCAAGGTAGAATTCATGAATGGTAAGGCCAATCTCCTGGATGGTAGAGGAAACCTAGTTGGAACTGGTAGACAAATAAAAGGTAATCTATTTTATCTTGAGCTCAATGAAAGTTCATGTTTTGTTGCACAAGTGGAAGAAAGCTGGTTATGGCATAAAAGGTTGTGTCATGTGAACTTTGACAACTTGATAAACATAAGTAAGAATAGAAGAGTAAGAGGTATTCCTGTTCTAAAGAAACCTGAACTAGCAATATGCAAACAATGTCAAATTGGGAAGATGGGCAAAACTAGCTTCAAGAGAAAGAACTACAATACAGATGAAGTCTTAGAATTGGTGCATATTGACTTATGTGGACCAATTGGAACATCAAGTTACATAGGTGAGAAGTACTTCATTCTATTTTTTGATGATCATTCCAAAATGATGACTGTTATGTTTCTCAAAGAAAAATCAGAAGCCTTTTAGAAGTTTAAATGGTACCTAGCTAGATTTGAAAAAGAAATAGGATAGAAACTTAAATGCTTAAGTTTTGACTAAGGAGGATACTTCATTTCTAATGAATTCAATGAGTTCTACAATGAAAGAGGAATCAAAAGAAAGGTATCTACCCTAGATACATCACAACAGAATGGTATAGTAGAAAGAAGGAATAGATCCATTATGGATTGTGCAAGAACCTTGATGATTGAGAAGGATGTTGTTACGAAATACTGGAAGGAAGCCATTAGCACTACAATTCACACCTTGAACCCAGTTCAACTAAAGAAAGGTACTGAGAAGACAACTTTTGAATTATGGTATGGCTATAAACCTAATGTTTGTTATTTCAAACTATTTAGAAGTAGATGCTACATATTGAAGGAAATAAGAAATGGAAAATTTGATGTAAAAGGTGATGAAGGTATATTCCTAGGCTACTCCAGCAAAAGAAAAGCATATAAAATTTTAAATCTTACTACTCATAAAGTCATAGAAAGTGTGCATGTAAAAGTTGATAAGATTGTAGAGAGAAATGAAGAATAGAGCAGTAAAGAACCTAAAGATTACATAAAATTTGTGTATTATGAACTTGATACTATACCTAAGACACTGACAATGGTGATTGGACAACAATCATGTCAACCACTGAATTCATCAGTACAAACCTTGTTGCTACATGTGTAACTAGTGATATTAACTGAATAAACTGAGTCACAAACAAAGGGAACCGAGTCTCATAATGAAGAAACTGAGTCACAGATAGAGGCACCCAAGTCAAAGACAGAGGTACCCAAGTCACAGACAGATACACCCGAGTCTTAGATAGTGGAACCCGAGTATCAGACAGAAGAATAGGACAAAATATTTGAGCATGGTGAAAATAGTGGAGCAAGCCCAGAATCAAAGAGGAAGGATCTTGTACTTTCTAAATATGTTAGAAGGCATCATGTACCTAAACAAATAATTGGATATCAGAGAGAAGGTGTAATGACAAGGAGAAAACTAAAAGGTGCATGTTTACTTAGTGAAATTCAACCTAGAACTATTAAAAATGCATTGAATGACAAGAACTAGATTGAAGAAATGAATGAAGAAATTGAGAAGATAGAAAAGAAAAAAACCTAGACTCTTGTACCTAGACCAAAAGGAAAGAATGTGATTGGTACTAAGTGGGTTTTCAAAAACAAGATGGATGAGAAAGGTGAAGTTTCCAGGAACAAAGCCATACTAGTATGTAAAGGATATGCTGAAGAAGAGGGTATTGAATATGGAGAAACATTTTCTCCTATTGCAAGACCTGAAGGTGTCAGAACTCTTCTGGCATATTTTGCACATAAACAATTCAAGGTATATCAAATGGATGTAAAATCTGCATTCTTGAAGAGGAAGTCTACTTTTAACAACCTGAAGGTTTTGTAGAACCTAACAAAAGGACTACAAAAATCATTGTATGGACTGAAGAAATCTCTGAGAGGCTGGTATGAAAGACTACATGGTTACTTGATAAGTATTGAATTTTGGAGAACTAATGACAATAGTAGCTTGTACATCAAAGAAGGACCTCAGAACAAGATACTATTAGCAAAAAAAATTGTTGATGACATATTGTTTATTGGATATGATGACTTATCCAGAGTATTCTCAGAATTTATGAGTAAGGAATTTGAGATGTCTATGTTTGGTGAAATCAAATTCTTTGTTGGCTTACAAGTTTATCAAATGAAGGAAGGTATCTACATTACTCAGTCTAAGTACATAAAAGAGATACTAAAGAAATTTGGGATGGAAGACTCTAGACCAGTTGGAACACCTATGCCTACGAGACATAAGCTATCTAAGGATGATGAATCAAAGGAGGTAGATTAGACTACATACAGATCTATGATTGGAAAAATTCAATATGTTGTTCACACAAGACCTTATATTGCATTAGCGGTCGGTATTGTTGCAAGGTTTTCAGCTAATCCTAGAGAGAATTATTTGATGGCTATCAAAATTATTCTAAGATATCTTAAGGGTACTGAAGATTATGGATTATGGTATAAGAGAAGAGGAAGCTTTGATTTGAAGAATTTTACTGATGTTGATTGGGCAGAAAGTGTTGATGATAGAAAGAGCACAAGTGGTGGAGCACTATTTGTTGGAAAGAGGTTAGTATCCTAGACAAGCAAGAAAAAAAACTGCATTTTTCAATCTACAATAGAAGCAGAATATGTTGCTACAATAGTGAATTGTTCAAACATCATATGGTTCAAAGAATTATTGTTAGGTATGAAGGTAGAAATCATAGAACCAATCATTATCTATTGTGACAACACCGGTGCTATTAACATTTCAAAGACCCTCGTGATGCATACCAAGACTAAACATATTTCAATAAAATATCATTTCTTAAGGGAATTGGTTCAGAAAAAAGAAGTAAGATTGGAATATGTGAATACTAAAGAACAAATTGCAGACATTTTCACAAAACCACTACCTAAGGATGCATTTTTGTATCTTAGAGGAAATCTAGGGGTAATTCCCCTAACTGAGGTTCACTAAAACATAGTTTAGTGATGCATCAATCGAGCTATAGAACATACTTAACATGTTGATATAGATATTTAGAGCTTATTGCATATGAATCAGTACAGACAGCTACATTACAATTTTATTGATATGTCAGTTGGCATCTTTGGCATTGGTTTTCAAAGAGGGAGAGATTACTGTATGTCATAATAATTCATGATGGAAGGAAATATTACTATATGTCATATTGATCATTGAAAGAGGGAGAGATTGACGACAGAAGGAAAAAAATTATCAGAGATAAAGATTAATGTAAGAGGGAGAAATCTGTATTTCAATGATTGAGGGAGTTTTGGATGAGAATTAGAATGAAGCTAAAGAAATTAATAATATTTCCTTCTTATGTATTCTTGTCTATAATTCTTTGTATTATGACATGTTGTGTTCCCATCAATGCCAAAGAGGGATATTGTTGATGACAATTATTCAATTGTTTATTGTCATTGATGTTTAAAGAAGTATAGCGATGTTTAGACAAATGTCTAATCCTATCTGAGCATAGTCAGTGTCTGTTGAGCTCTCTCAGGCAGTGAAGATGACCAAAGTGTTTTTTAGTTTTAACTGAGTTCACTTGGGCATTACAATGTTGGTCAGGCGTTGAATTATTTCAGTGTTGACCGAGCAAAACAATTAGTGTCTTCCGACTAACAGTGGATTCTATTTTATGGATAATTAGTCATATGCAGCTGACAAACATGAGTTTTATTATTTATTTGGAATGATATCAAGGCTTAACTTATATATATATAAGGGTCAAGTTTGCATTGAAAAGAGGGAGATAATAGTGGTGATGTTGAATTGCATGTGAAGTGTGATGTGAAGAGTGAAGGCAAAATTATATGGGATTCTGATTGAAGACAAAATACAGAGGACTCTAACAAAATATCCGATCAGTGAGGATCAAGAATTTAATCTAGAACAAAGATCTGAATCAACAAAGACATTTTCTTATCAAAACATGTCAGTCCATTATTACTCTTTAACAATTGTAGCGGTGATAAAATTTCTTAACAGAGTAGACTTAACATTCTTTTGTAAATCCTATAACAAGGTGACATTTCTACATTGAAGTGTTTGAAAACCTCTTACAAGGACACTCCTTACAGGGTGATTAAATCCTCTAACTAGGTCACACCTAACAGTGCATTATTGTAACCTTAACAAGGTTGGCTCCTAACAGGGCTCACTTTAGAAGAGTGAAAAATAGTGACTAGTTGCTATTGGTGGTTTTTCCCATATTGGGTTTCCACATTAAATCTTGGTGTTATTTGTGTACATTTCATTTTCTTTATCGTTTATGTTTCTACAATTAATTACTATAGATAATCACATTTAATATCTTAATATTTTCTATGTTAACCAAGTGAGAGTGAAATATCTATGTTAACCGAGCAATAATGACTGATTTGCTTAAGACATCTAAGGGAATTGGATTTGTATTTTTGGTAACTGATTCACCCCTCCCATCTCAGTTACTCAAATCATTTCCAACAGAGTAGTGATCTTATATCTAAGGGTGATTGGCTTGATCTTACTATTTGCATAAGTTATAGTTATTTTGGTCAAGACTAGTTACAGATCAGTGGAAGAGAATTGTTATAGAGTTGGTCTCTAATTTTTGGAGATAACTTGGATGTGAGAATGATTTATGATTTGTGAGCTTAAGGCATGTTCGAAGATATGTTGGAGAATGTTACTTGTGATTTTTTGGTTGTTGTGTTCTTGGTGACGTTCGTTGAAGCATGTGATCTTGTGAAGATCTATTTGTGGCCAAATACAGTGATGAAATGTGTTTAGAAGGTGGTGAGTGTACTCGATTACAGATCTTGGAGTAAAATTGATGAATTTTAATTAATTTTTATTTGTGTAAGGTATGGTGTGTATCTTAGCAAGGGTCTATATAATTATTTTTGCATTAGGGAAGTATTAACAAGCCGGCCTAATTGTTTGTTGTAAACTTGTATAAAGGAGATTTGTTTCTTGGTGAGGAAGTGTGGATGTGACATAGTGCAAGGCATGGAGAATCCCCAAAATACATGGCAAAGGCCCCAGCTAATAACCACACAATGGAATCACAACAAGAAACCAAGATTTGATAATAATCTAAAATATTATTTATAAAACAACTGATTACATGCAATGTGTTGGGCTGTAGGGCCTTCCCGATTACAACCAATTGCAAAGAAAATAATAGTTCTACAAGATCCCTCAAGATCCAACTCAACCCTAACCCTATATAGCCACATCTATAACAATAAGCCACAACAATCTAGTAGAAACATCCAGCAAGATCTAAACTTATGCACACATGCCACCAAGCAATGTCCTCATTCCTAAGCCTCAGCCACTAGCTCTACTCACAAATTCACAACTTTAGGATGCTCTGTTACTACTCCCCTAATTTGATCCCCGTCTCTATAGCTAACACTCTTTATTTATACCCAACTAGGCCACAACTCGACCTAGTAAATCATAAAATAAACCCTTACATTAAATACATATTCAAGCCAAAAGTCAGACTGTAAACAAATATTAAATGCACATAGGATAAAGATCCAAGACCCAAATAGGTCCACACACATCCCCACAATTGATCCACATCATGATCACATGGTACACAAAATAAATTCATGAATTCATCCTCCTAGATCTGTAAGAAAACCAGTCGACAAGCCAAACTACCAAGTGTCAACAAATTGTTGAGCATCACCAACCAACACATGTTGAATAATCTAGACATCAATGAGAAAGCACGATGACCAAGCTCCATAGAAATCTTCTAGCCACAACACATGTTGAGCACTAGAGTATTTGAGTTCTTCAGCGACCTAGTTCCTTGACCAACAATGCAACCAAGAAACAACCGAGTTCTCCAACACTATGCTCAAAGCACTTCAACATGTAGGATTGCCAACTACCCTAGGATTCTCCTGCATTAGACACCTTAGCTGAAAAAATATGTTCTTAAAGGTTGGAAGAACATCTTACAAGATTCAACACTTAAATCCTAAATTGATCTTCACATAGATTTCCTCCAAGTCTTCAACACTCTTACACTAGATCCACTTCTACTTTCTTTTCCTCCTCAATTCTTTATTTTACCATCCACACATTTGTTCCTCATACTTATCTCTAACCCTTTTAGAATCCTTCAACTCAACTCAGCTCCCAAAGCTCAGGTTCCTCATACTAAGCTCTTTATTCTGCAAAGGCATTAGTGAAAACTTCATACCATCCTTCTCAACAAAAAAACACATTCTTGAAACAATCGTGCACAACCCTGCAATCATAATTCCAAGGTCTACCAAGAAATATGTGACAACTATTCATGTCCACAATATCACACAACACTTGATATTTATAGTGGTCAATCTTAAGGTCAACAAGACATTTCTCCCTCACTTCCAAAGCATATACATCCTATAGCCAACCAATCCTATAAGGACAAGGATGTCTCATTCTTTTCAAACCAAGTTTCTAGACCATCTCCTTAGTTACAAGGTTATAATTACTCCCACCATCCAAAAATTACAATGCAAATTTTACGAGAAGACTTACAAAAAGTCTTGAACAAATTAATCCTTTGACAAGGTTCCAGTACTCTCTTACCAAACAGTACTCACCAAGCCATCAAACTGTCTCCTCCTTGTTCAGGTTCATTCACCAAGTCTTCAGCCTCATTCACCATAACAGATCTTTGGTCACCTGTCTTCTTGGAATATTCAAAAGATCTATGTCCTTCTTCACCACAAAGAAAAAAAGTACCCTTAAAGACAACCTTACCTGTCCTCTTCCTTGGCTAAACAGGTTTTGTTTCATCTTCAGTAGTTGGATTATCCTTGATTGAGTGATCTTTTTTCTCCTTCCCCCTCGATGTACCTTGATGTTTTATTTTCAACTTATCTTTAGCCTTCTGATAATACTGATAAGCATCCTCAACTGAATCAATCTTCAGCATAACAATCTCATCCTAAATATTGAATCTCAAACCATTAACATACCGAGCTACCTTCTCCTTGGAACATTCTCTATGCCCAGACCAGATAGTCAACTTATAAAACTCCTTGGTATAATCCTTCATAGAAAAATCCTTTTGTTTCAGATTTGGCAACCTCTTAAACAACTCAAGTTCATATTTAGTAGGTATGAACTTATCCTTTAACTTAGTCAGCATCAATCTCCATCTAGTGATCTTTAGTTCACCTTCTTCTTCTCTATCTCGCCATAATTCTTTCCATGAAAGAGAAGCATGTCCTTTCAGCTTAGTCTGTGCCAATATTACTCTAAGTGGATAATCAATATCTTCTAACTCAAAGTAGTCTTCCAATTCACCAATCCAATCAATTAGGTCTCAAGGATTCAAATTACCTAAGAAATTAGATACATCCATCTTATTCTTCAACTTGAGCCGAGTGTCAGATGTGTCCAACCGACTAGCTCTGTCATCCATATATCTTTCCACACGGTCATTTATATCCTCTCCACTAGATCCAATAGCTTGGAAGTCTTCAAAAAATCCCTCCTAACCATCCTTTGTTCCCACATTTTGAGGTACACCATTCATATCCTTTATGATATCAATGATCATGTCATTCTTTGTCAAGTCCTTCTTAGATCTGAAATCTGTTTTAACCTTCTCTATAATCCTTTACTCCCCAACACCATAGAGATCTTCTATCACCCTAAGGTCCACTCTTCTTGGATTCATATTCCAATATATTTTCAAACCCTCCTCAACAAATCACCAACTTTCCAACCCAAGGTCCTAGAGCAAACTACCTCACCTTCGGTGATCTATCCACACATTGAGGAACTTCAAGCTCTGTTACCACTTGACATAGTGAAAGGCATGAAGAATCCTCAAAGGATATGTCCAAGCCCTCACCTAATAACCACACAATGGAATCACAATAGAAAACCAAGATCTAATAACAATATGAAATATTATTCATAAAACAAGTGATTACATGCAATGTGTCAGGCTGTAAGGTCTTCCCGGTTATAGCCAATTAGAAAGAAAATAATAGTTCTACAAGATGCCTCAAGATCCAACTCAACCCTAACCCTAGCTAGCCAGGTCTATAATAATAGGCCATAACAATCTGTTAGAAACATCTAACAATCTATCTAGACTTGTGCACACATGCCTCCAAGCAATATCCTTATTCTTAAGCCTCAGCCACTAGCTCTACTCAAAAATTCACAACTTCAAGTTGCTCCTTTGCTACTCCCTTGATTTGATCCCAATCTCTCTAGCTAACACTCTTTATTTATACCCAACTAAGACACAAGTCATCCTAGTAAATTACAAATAAAATAAACCCTTATATTAAATACATATTCAAGCCACAAGTCATCCTATAAACAAATATTAAATACACATGATAAATATCCAAGACCCAAATAGGTCCACACACATCCCCTTAATTGACCCACATCATGATCACACACTACACAAATTAAATGCATCAATTCGACCTCCCAAATCTGCAAGAACACCAGTCGACAAGCCAAACTACCAAGTGTCAACAAACTGTCGAGCATCATCAACCAACACATGCTGAGAAATCCAAGAGTCACCAAGAAAGCATCATGACTGAGTTCTAGAGTCATCACCAAGACACAACACATATTGAGCACTAGAGTTCTCTAATTTCTTCACCGACCGAGTTCCTCGGCCAAAATTGCAACTGACCTACACCATACCAACCGAGTTCTCCAACACTAAGGTCAAAGAACTCCAACATGAGAGATTTCCAACTACCCCAAGATGCTCCTGCATCAGGATGTGTAATGTTGAAGCTATGATATTTTATTTGTGAAGTCTACTAGATGTAGAGTAGAGATAGTGATTGTGATGAAATTCATTGGAACTATTTAAGGAAAACAATATACTATTAGTGAGTTCACTAGTTATTGTTACTCATATATTTCTATCTTAGACAGTGAGTCTAGGAGGTGGATTTTATCCTTCACATTTGGGTAGTGTGCTTGGGAAATGAGCCTTTTATTTCTCTTGACTCCTAATAGGGTATGTCCTTTAATAGGGACTAAGTACTGTATGTAATAATAAACTCCTAATAGGTCTAAATCTCCTAACAAGGATACTATACTTTCAATACATCATATTTGGGTGCTAATTCCCACCATGTTTTTGTCTCTTAACATGGATTTCTTGACAACAATTTATTTTGTTATGGTTTTTTATTTAATGTGTCCAAATTCACACTAAGTATTTGGTTTATAAAGTTTAAATTTTAAGTATTTGGCTCAGAACTGATTCACCCCCCCCCCTCTTAGTTGTGTTGATGGACTATTATTGCTAACAATTGGCATGAGAGCTTGTGGTCCTTTGAGAGAAAGCTTAAAAATTTGACGTGATCCTGAAGATAGCATACTATAGGAAGGAGATTCCAAAATTTGATCCTAAAAATTTTTACAGCTTGAAGAACAGGATGAGAACTCATCTACTCTATTTAGGAATAGACTACTAGATGATTACAAAGAAGGATCAGAAGATCAAGCCTAAATATGAATTAGATAAAGCTAATGAAGATTGAAAGAATATGTTTAGTTGTAATATGGTTGCAAGAGAAGCATTGACCAGCCCGCTCTCTTGGGGTGAACTCATAAAGGTTAAAGAATTCTATTCTGCACATAAAATTTGGCCAAGACTAGATGTATTATATGAAGGAGATAAGTTTACCAAAGAGGCAAAATTGCAAAAATAGAAGACTAAGATTGAGAGTTTAAGAATTTGAGATGATGAGAGTTTCAGAGCATATGTACAAAGGGTTACAAAGTTTTTTAGAGGGATGATAAACTTTGGAGGCACATATACTGAAGAAGATGTGATTTTAAAGATTCTTAAATATTTGACACCTATTTACAATACTAAAGTGCAAGAGATAGAAGAGATTGTACCCTTGAAAACAAACTTCAAAAGAGAGATATTGATTGCTAATTTAACCAGATTTAAGGCCATAGAGATGGGAGATACTTTACCTAAGGTGAAATTTTTATTCAAGGTGACTGTGTACAATGACCAAAAGGCTTTATAGAATCTTATAAGAACTAGCAGAGAAAATAGGTATGAAGAACTTGGTGAATATGTTGATGATTGGGACAAGATGGCGGAAGAGGAAAGGAAAATAGATGAACTTGTGGCTTTGATTGCAAGAAGAGATATGAGAGGTAAGGGTAAATTAGAAGGGAAGTTACCCATGAAGTGTTTTTCTTGTAATAAGATTGGTCATTTTGCATCTAGATTTCCTACAAGTGTTCCTAAGTATAAACCTAAGTTTCATAGACCATATTATTCTAAAGATAAGGACTTTTATTATGCAAGTGAAGGTGTGTTTGATGATGATGGTGTGGATTATGATGAAATTGGATTTATTTCTATTAAATATGATGAGCTTATTCATGAATAAAGAGCCCTAGTTTCTCACATTGAAAAAAATCTAAATGGTTCATAGACAGTGGTTGTTCATATCATATGAATGGTGATAAAAGTAATTTTTTTCTGCTAAATAAATATTATGGTGGTCTAATTGGATTTGGTGATAATACTCAAAAATTCATTATTGGAGTAGGTTCAATTTTTCTTGATGGTAAAACTAATACTAATAATGTATTGCTTATTGGTGGGATTAAGCTTACCTTGTCGAGCATTGGACAACTTGTAGACAAGGGCTATCATTTTAAATTCAATGATGGGAAATGTACTATTGAAAGCCAGCCAGAAGAGTTGATCACATCATATACAAAGTCAAGAGGTAATGTGTTTGAATTAAATAAAACAAAGGCTACTTGTTTTTTTGCAAAGGTTGATGATAGTTGGTAATGGCATAGAAGGTTTTGTCATAAATTTTTTGATAATATTGTGAAAGAAAGTATGACAAATGCAGTCATAGATTTACCAAAATTTTGAATCCCTCTAATACCATGTGTAGAGAATGTGTGAGGAGGAAACAAAATAGAAGCATTTTTCAGAGAAAATTTTACTTTGCAAAGAGGAAGTTGGATCAGGTTCATACACATCTTTTTGGTCCTACAAGAACAAGATAATACTATGGATGAAGGTATTCTATACTCTTTGTTGATGAATACTCTAGGATGATGTGGGTTGCATTTCATAATTAAAATTCTGAAGCTTTTGATAAGTTTAAGATTTTCAATGCAAAAGTTAATAATAAATCTTGTGTGAAGATAAAATGTTTGAGGTCTTATAGAGGTGGAGAGTTTACATAGGATATGTTTAATACCTTCTATAAAAAGCATGTAATATACAGACAAGCATCAGCTCCTAGGACTCCATAATAGAATGGGATTGCAGAGTGAAGAAATAAAACTATACTAGATGTTGTGGGGACTATGTTTCTTGAAGAGAATGTGTCACATGTCCATTAGAGAGAAGATATTGGTACGGTAGTCTACACTTTAAGCATAATTTAGAATAGATAACGTACTAGCAAGACACCTTATGAACTTTAATATAAACATTCTTCTACTATAAAATACTTTAGAATATTTGGTAGCAAATGCTATATCAAAAAGGATGATGAGATAGGAAAATTTGATGCTAAAAGTGATGAAGGAATTTTCCTTAACTATTGAACAAATATTAAGGATTATAAGTGTTTCAATATGAGATTGAGGAAGATAGTTGAAAGTGCTAATGCGAGAATTGATGAGAGGTTTCAGATTTAGGAAAACAAAGTATGACTGCAATCAAATTATAGAGTAGGGAGATTACTGAAATTCAAGAGGAAACTCTTGAGGTTGACAATGAAATTTACATATGCTTGAATGATTCTACTGAAACTCCAAAGATACCAAGGTATATTTAGGAAAATCATCCTGAAAAAAAAATTATTTGGTAATACAAATAAAAGAATGATGACAAGATCAACAATAAGAAATGAGATTTGTTTGATTTCACAATTAGAACCAAAAACTATAGATGAATCATGTAGACACAAATATTGGACTATAAAATTCAGTTGGAATTGGATCAGATAGAGAAAAAAAAAACTTAGGAATTGGTTCCTAGACCTAAGGAAAAGAATGTTATAGGGACTAAATGGGGTTTTAGAAACAAAATGAATGAAGAGGGCATGGTTGTAAGGAATAAGGCTAGATTGGTTTGTAAAGGCTAGTAACAAAAAGAAGGCATATATTTTGAGGAAACATTTTCTCCTATTGAAAGATTAGAAGTAGTAAGATTGTTCCTTTCTTATGCATCACACAAGAACTTTAAGGTATATAAGATGGATGTAAAATTTGCATTCCTAAATGGATATCTAGAGGAAGAAGTGTACATTGAGCAACCTAATGGCTTTCCTTTGATAGATAATGAAGACATGGTTTTCAAGTTGAAAAAGGCATTGTATGGAGTGAAACAAGAACCTAGAGCATGGTATGCTTGGTTAGAAAGGTACTTACTACATCTTGGTTTTAGAAAAGGTAGTGCAGAAAATAATTTGTATTTGAGAACTAGTGAAGATGGAATCTTTATTGTCGAAGTCTTTGTAGATGATATTACTTTTGGAGGAAATAATGAAATTAACAAGAATTTTTTTGAGGAAATGAATGAATTTGAAATGTCTATGATTGGTTAAATGATTTTTTTCCTTGGTTTGAAAATTAATCAATATAAGAATGGTATTTTCATCTCTCAAATCAAGCATCTTAAGGAATTGTTGAAAAGGTTTCGAATGGAATATTGTAAACCTATTGGAACACTTATGGTTACTAGTTGCAAGCTTACTACTACTGATCAATCTCAGATTTTTTTTTAGACAAAGTACAAATCCATGATTTGAGGCTTACAATAACTAACTCACACTAGACCACACAATGCAATTGTAGTTGGAATTTTTACAAGGTTTCAAGAAGATCCTAAAGAGACTCATTTTTATGTAGTTAAGAGGATATTAAAATATCTCAAAGGAACACTAGAATATGGCTTATGGTATGAAAAGTCTGATAATTTTACTTTTCTTGCTTATACTAATGTTGA
The DNA here is from genome assembly GCA_018584345.1 of Thuja plicata. Lineage (NCBI taxonomy): Eukaryota > Viridiplantae > Streptophyta > Pinopsida > Cupressales > Cupressaceae > Thuja > Thuja plicata. The sequence goes on along the minus strand of MU224838.1, from coordinate 1,159,595 downwards.
TTGGGAAACAAGTATTGATGATAGAAAGAGCACAAAGGGTAGTGCATATTTATTAGAAAGAGAGGTTGGTTTCATGGTTAAGTAAGAAGCAGGATTGTATAGCTCAGTCTATTGTTGAATAAGAGTATGTATTCGCTGCTATAAATTGTACACAGATTGAGTGGATGAAGTAGATGTTGAAGGATAATGGGATTACTTTTGAAGAACTAGTGGTTATACATTGTGATAATAAAAGCACAATAAATATATCAAATAATCATGTTATGCATTCAATGACCAAACACATTTCAATCAAATATCACTTTTTGAGAGACAAGGTTGCAGAAAAGAAAGTTGGATTGTGGTACATCAGAACAAAGGAGAAAGTAGAAGATATATTCACAAAACCTTTGTCAAAAGATGCCTTTGAGTATCTCAGAGGTATGCCTAAGGTGGGAAATCCTCCATGCATGAACTAAATGATCTAGAAATGCTTTAGTGAAGTAGCTATCAGAGCTATTTCTTTCCCTGGACTTGATGCTTGGATCCACTCCTTAGGGAGAGTGATCATTGGAACATATTAGAACATATTTGGGTGATCAAGAACCTATTTTTTAAAGGCATGAATATTTGAAAAAGATGCACCTTGTAGAGGTTGGATTGTCAGAGAAGATAGATATGGCACCCTTTTCTACATATGTTAAAGGGGGAGAGATACAAGTAGAAAATCCCTACTATTTTAGGCGGAGCTATGAAGAGGATATTGAGAAGATTGTTTTGAAAATGATATTTTTTGTGTTGATAGATTTTCTCATATGTTTCCATCAATGCCAAAGGGGGAGATTGTTGGAATTGGCTCTATGAGAGGTGTTAAAATTCATTTTTTGTCATTGATTTCAACATATGTTTTAGTTGAAGTCTCAGACAAGTTGGTTATCACTAGTACATGGAAGATAGACAGAAGTGTATGGTCACTATACAAGCTTTTTGAGCATGCAACTATGGAGATATATACATGTATGAGAAGTGATATTATATCTATGGTCACTTGGCTTGATCTTACTATTGGCATAAGTTATAGTTTCTTTGGTAAAGACTAGTTACAGAATAATGAAAGAGAATTGTGAGTGAGTTGGTCTCTGAGTTTTGGAGATAACTTGGATATGAGAATGAGTTATGATTTGCAAGATTAAGGAATGGTAGAATAAATGTTGGAGAATGTTACTTGTGATTTTTGGGTCCCTATTTTCTTGGTGACACCATCTGAAGTGTGTGATCTTGTGAAGACCTATTTATGGCTGACTATACTGATGAAACATGTTTAGAAGAGGGTGAGCGTGGATTATAGATATTGGACTATAATTGATGAATTTTAATTGATGTTTACTTGTGTAAGGTACTGCATGTATCTTAGCAAGGGTATATATAATTGTTTTTCAATTGGGGAAGTCTTAACAGGCTGACCTAATTATTTATTATAAAATTGTATAAAGGAGAGTTATGCTTGGTGATGAAGTGTGGATTAGTAATGTTGAAGCTGCAAGCTTGTATTTGTGAATTTTTCTGGATATAGAGAAGAGATAGTGATTATGATGAACTTCATTAGAACTCTTTAAGCAAAGAAAGTTTCTATCAGTTAGTTCACTGGTTATTGTTGCTCATATATTTGTATTTCAGATAGTGAGTCCATAAGGTGGATTTAACCTTCACATTTTGGGCAATGTGCCTAGGCAGTGAGCCTCTTGCTTCTATTGACTCATAATAGGGTTTATCCTTTAACAAGGAATGTGTACTATATGTAATAACCATCTCCTAATAGGGATAAATCTCCTAACATGGATACTATACTTTTATTATATAATTTTTGGGTGCTAATTCCCACCAGAGTTTTTTTTCCCTTAACAGGATTTCCTCAACATCAATTGATTGTGTTGTGGTGTTGTATTTAATGTGTTCATATTTTCCCTAATTATTTGGTTTATAAATTTTAAAGTTCAAGTATTTGGCTCACAACTGATTCACCCCTCGTCTCAGTTGTGTTGGTGGACTATTACTACTAATAGTAATAGTAGACCTTGAACTAGCCTTTGAGAGTAAAATATTTCATTATCATGAGACATAGCTGGTCTTAGGATTTAAGGAAATTTTCTCTTTCATAACCACCATACATTTTACACCTGAGACTCCTTTGACCTAAACAAATTGGTTCATACTTTCAGTAATTGAGACCCTACTCTATTTTCTCCACTTTCTTCCAGTCTTAGGGAGGCCATTCACCTTAACAATCACATCTTAGTTCACCTCAAAGATGATACCACCCATCAAAACACTTCTCTTCACCCATGAACTAGAAAATCAAATGTAGATATTCTCATCATGCCCTGTCATAGTTTTGAGTAATTGGGAAACTCAATCTTCCTTGCAAATGTACCACACCATGGAATCATTTTTGAATTCATCTAGTTTTCTTGGCTCAAATAAGACCCTATCACCACTGAGGGTATAAACAATATGACACACATGAGTAACCTATACAATTGTAGAGCACATTAAAAAATTCAGGGAAAATTAACTCTTTAAACTTCTTGAATGAGTTGGGAAATTATTTAACTTCAATCTTCAAGGCACGTTATCAGTCATCACGATACTTCGCTCATGTAAGTCTTTTTTTCCGAGAAGGGAAAGGATAACATAGATCAACAAATATTTTTTGTTATAAATAAAAAAATTAATCCTTCTTGGGGTTGTTAAAAGGATGTAATAAAAATTATTAATTGCATGTCAGCACATGTTCACATGGCCAAAGGATGTGCTAGATGACATGTCATCCATCATGTTAAGAAAATAAGTGTGAAATAAAGAAACAATGACCACCAAAGTAAATCCTGCCTTAATGTTTTTGAGTTTGAAAGTTCTCATAACCCCAAGCATCTTTTTTAAAAAAAAAAAACACTCCAAAAGAAATAAAAAATAAGTGTTCCTCATAAGCATAGGGTGTGGATTTTTTCCTCTTCAATCTAAAGTTCAATAGTTGGAGGGAGAGCCTCCATCTTTCTCCAAAATTTTACAATTATGGTAAGATGACCAAAGGAAGCCAGAGCATCATCCATCCTATTTCCATCTCTAAAAATATGGCTTATAGAGAAGTCATCCAACCAAATCATCATGCTCTTAATTTAGCTCAAAATAGTAGTAGAAGACCAGTTAATTTTGGCAATGCCTCTGACAACATCTACCACCAGTTTATAATCCCCTTCAATAGAAAGATTCCCAACCTCAATAGAAAGAGAAATCTAGATGCCCCATAAGAGTACCATTTACTCAGCTTGATTACTAGACATATCCAAGAGACATCCAGAGTAGGTTTCCATTAAATCTCCATCATGATTACGAATCACACCTCCACTAAAGAATTTTCCATTCCTTACTGAGCCATGAAAATTTAGTTTGGCCCAACCCTTAATAGGAGATCTCCATCTAGTGTTGTTTCCTAATAATATTTTGGAGCTTTCAACTGTGGCATAATATTAGGGTAATATCCATCTCTTGGCCAACTTATGGTCAAAAGGAGAAGGATGGGTATCAAGTTTGTGTATTTTTATGACAAAAATATTGTCCAAGAGAAGCTTAAGAAAGGACTGGAGCACCACATCCATCAAAAACATAGAGTCCATATAAAATTTGTTGTTTCTTTACATCCAAAGGCCCTAGAAAACATGTGGAGGGATGAGCTTCCATAACTACTTTAAATAGGGGTTATTAGAGACCCTATTCCATTCATCTTGAAACTGGTGAACACCAGAGTTTAGAACCTAGACAATATTTATCCTATGTAGCACCTTCTAAAAAAGTTCAATAATAAATTGATAGTGAATTAACAAGTGAATAATAGTCTCCTCTTCACGCTTATAGAGAAAAAAATTTGTTAGGGATTGGGAATCCCTGACGAATGAGATTATCTTGAGGAAGGATTTTTCTATGAAGAGACATCCACCAGAAAAAAATATTTTTAGGAATGAGGTGGGTGTTCTACATGTTACCCAACAGTTAGAGGAGGTTGTATCTTTGGATATAAAATTGTAAGCATAATTGACATTGAATTCCTCTTTTCTAACCATCTTCCAAACAAAGGTATTCTCTTTGGGTAATAAAGGGATGCGAGCCTTGCTAATCAAACAATGTAATTCTAATATTTTATGGTTGAGATGTAGAGTGAAGCTTCTACATTGAGAAAATTAAGTCCATGTGCTAGGGTAAAAATCATCCCCAACATAACACCTGATCAATATTTTAGAAGTCATCATGAGTCCATTAATGGACCGATTAGACTCCAACTCCCTGTTTCTAATCCATTCATCCTCCCAAAATCTTATGCTTCTTCCATCACCAAGTTTCCACTTCATTTCCTATTGTAATATATTCCTACATCTGATTATGCTTTTCCAGATTTTTGAGTCAAGAGAGAGCCCAACTGAAGTAAGAAGTTTATCAAAGAAAACATTATTCTAGTATTTTTCTTTCATAAAAAATATACAGTCAATGCTTTCAAGAGTTAATTTCCAGAAAAATTTAGCAATCAAGGCCATTTTTATAGTGTTTATTCCTCTAATCCCTAATCATCCCATGCACTTAGGTTTTCACATCATTTCTCAATTAACCAAAGACAACCTCTTATTTTCCTTGCTGACCATCTAGAGGAAAGAGAATTTAAACCTTTTTATTTTCTTAGCCATAGCACTAGAATTCCTAAGGATAGAAAAGAAGTAGTTCGATATCCTATAGAGGGAGCCTTGAGGAGTTGTGATTTCCAATAATTTCTTAGAAGCTTTCCTTTCCAACTAGCACCTAAGCTTATTTTTCATTATTTATAGGATGGAGTTCCATTAGGTGGCATTGACATCCTTAATCATAAGAGGTAAACTTAGGTACACACGAGGAAGAGAAACATCATGAAAACCAAGGATGTGCTTAACTCTATACTAAAGTTCCTCCTTAGTTTTTAAGAAGTATAAAGATCTCTTGTCAAAATTAAGATGTTGTCCAGAGACATTAGCATACACACTAAGGAAATAATTCCAAAAGTATGGTATCATCCACAAACTATTGGAGCAATGAAGAGGGAGAGTGGAAGAAGCTTTGATACTATGACTCCTTCTTTCTTGAGCCATTTTTTAGAGGTTTTGACTAATAACTTCAGAAATCATGATAAAGAGGTAAGGGGAAAGAGGACCCCCTCCTTGATAGAAAAGAAACCCATAAGATATCCATTAAGAAGGACTAAGAACTTTATAGTTCTGACACACTCCTTTATAAGATTGATAAACCTTTCATTGAAGCCCATCTTGAAGATAACTTGAAAAAATAATTCCCAATTAACAATGTCATGGGCCTTAGAAATATCCAACTTGAGGACCATAACCAGTTCCTTGATAATGTTAGAGGAAAGAAGAATGTCAATACCCAAGAGAGATTTTTCAACCTGAGAAAGAGAAACCCAATTATTTTTTCTCTAATAGTCCTTAATAAGCCCTCCAAATCAAGTTGTACAAATGTCACTCCAAAGAATTAAGTTCTGACTTTCAAATAGGGGTTTATCCATCAACCAACAATCCTCCCAAAATCTGATTTTACTACCATCACCCAATTTCCAGATTCTACTTGTAGTAGACAAATATTTAGCCTTTAGAATCGAGTTCCTACTATTAGAGCCATTTATAGAAAATTCAGCATCAAAAAATTCTTCCTTAGAAGGCAGAGCATGGAGATAACTTTTTACCCAAATTGAGCTCCATTCTTTTTCTTCTCCAAAGAGTCTCAAAATTTGTTTGGCTAAAAGAGATTTTTTGACCAATTTAATAATTCTTATCCCAAAACCTCCCTAATTTTTAGGCTTGCCATAATTTTCCTAGATAAGGACTGGAATACAATTTCTTTCTTAAACTCCAGACCAAAAAAAACATTTCTAAATATTTTTTAATGGCCTCACCGAATTTAGAAGGGATTTTAAATAGGCTAAGAGCATAAACAGGAAGGTTTTGAAGGGTTGATTTGAGGAGGAGAGCCTTGCTAGCAAGACTCAACAAAGCTCATTTCCATCTAGCTAGCTTTCTATTTAATCTGTCTAGCATTTGGGTCCAAAAGGAATCAAGCAACTTAATACCTAAAGGAAAAGCAAGATAGGTAGAGGGAGACTCCACAATTTTACATCCCAAAATATTTTATATTCTATTTTTCCTATCCAATGGGGTAATGAAAAAGGACAAAGAAATTTTATTCTAGTTTATCCTCTATCACATTTCTTCCTCATAGCTATTACGGGCTAATTTTATATTTTTAGCTTTTTTCACTATCACTTCTCCCATGGTGATAGTATCAACCACAAATTTCTCATGAGAGAAAATAATGTTAGAAGAGGTGAGCTAAGACCTTAATGTTTTCCTTCAGCCACAAATTTATTGATATATCTCCCTAAGCTCTCCACCATAACTGTAAAAATAATAGGAGATATCGGATCTATCTGCCAAAGACCCCTAGAGGGTTTGAATAACTAAGATGAGGATTCATTAATAATGACAAAAACACTAGCAGTAAAAAACAACTAATATAAAAGATGAATCCCTCTATCTCCAAAACCAAAAGCCTTCATAATTTTGACAAGAAAATTCTAATCTGCCCTATCAAAGAATTTAGAAAGATCCAACTAAAGAAAAAATCCTTGCTTCTTAGCAGATTGCAAAGAATGAATATTATCATGAACAACCATTATAGAATCATGAATCTACCTACCTAGAAAAAACCCATTTGGCTAGGGAGAAATTATCAGTAGAAGAATATTTATCATTCTAGTTATTAAGACTTTAGAAATAATCTTATAAAAAGAGTTACATAGGCTAATAGGTATAAACTTATCTAGCGAATCCACCCCAGGGACCTTAGGAATGAGCACAATGAAAGTATCACCTCTTTAAGAAGACTCCTAGATGCAAATAATTCTTTAACCGCATTAGAAATGTCCTTTTCATCTATACGCCAGAATTTTTGAAAAAAGAACATGGGAAACCCACCTGGACCTAGCAAATTCTCACCCTCAAAAGAAAACACAACATATTTATTTCCTTACTAGAATGAATAGTAGTTAGGGCCTTCTTATGATGTTGATTTATAATACTAGGAAGAACATCAGTAAGTTTCTCTTGCTCCAAAGCATCAAGAATATGATCTAAAGAAAGGAGATTGGAAAAATACCTTACATCTTCATTTATGATATCATCCTCTTTGTCAGTTTTACCTCTCTAAAGATAAGAAAGAAATTATGTTGGCTCCTCTATGCTTAAGAGTATTGAAATGAAAGTAATTTTTATTCTTATCCCCCTCAACCAACCACAAGCCTTTGGATCTTTGCCTCCAAAAATATTCTTCTTTGATAATGAGATCATGGTATTTAGTAAGAAAATTATATTCCTTCTCCCTCAAATAAGCTTATAGGCCCTCCTATCAGATTCTATCTTGGATATCCTTCAATTCCAACTAGACATCATCTTTGATAAGAAAGATATTGCCAAAGATTTCCTTGTTCCATTTTCTGACTTTGTCTTTGGCAATCCTTAGCTTCTTAGAAAATATGTACATAGCCGACCCATCCACCTTAGAATTCCACAAATCCCTTATGTTTTGATCAAGAGAAGGATGAGAGAGGAAAATTTTCTCAAATCTAAATGAGAAATTTGTCTTACTATTAATAGGATCAGCCAATAAAGAAATAGGGTAATGGTTAGATATGATCTTTGCAATAGAGGATAAAGTAAAAAAATATCTATCAATCCATTTATTAGAAATAAGGGCCCTATTTAAACAAACCTGAATTAGATCCTTACCCACTCTTTTGTTAGACAAGGTACAATTTATACATTGAAGATCAACATCAATAAGAGCCTAATGGTTTATAAAATCCATAAGTTCTAGTATCCCATCTAGCTAAGTGAGAATTCCACCAGCCTTCTTGTAGTCTCTAGGAGGGGTATTAAAATTCCCCATAATCATCCAGAAACTATTAGAGAATTTGTCTCTGCATTTTGATAGCTTATCCTAGAATTTAGCTCTACTAGTCTTAGAATTTAGAGAATAGATATTAGAAATGACCCAAGAAAAGTAATCTCTAATATTATGAAACATCACAAACACCAAGTTATCTTCTTCAATAACTTAACTAACTTTAATCAAAATTTAATTCCAAAATAGAGCAGTTCCTCTAGAATATCCTTCAGACCTACTGTCAGCAACACCACAATTCTTAAAGAGCGTTATCTTTTCTACTTCGTCCTTACTCATATTTTTTTCCTGAATCAAAATAATATCAAGCTTGTGATCCCTAATAAGGTTATGAATAATATCCTTCTTATGAGGCCCATTAAGCCCTCTAATATTCCATGAAATTATCTTTATATTTTACTAGGGGATAAGGCTTCATGGATGGTAAATTTTCTTCCATCTTCTATATGCAACATGATATTGTGCTCTCAAGAAGCCTTCAGAAATGGTCTTCCTTTTTTTTTCTAATTATTACTGGAACATCTGCTTTCTCATTTTTATTGTTTCTTGTGAAGACTCCCCCTTGAGGAACCTCCCCTCCTTTTTTCATCTTCTATTAACTGAGGCCCACAAAATCTCTTCTTTAGAATCCTCTGGTGGAGTTGTAGAATCACTCTTATAAGGACTCTTGAAGGGAAACTTAGGAATATATGAGAGATCCTCCCTAGAAACCTCTTTGCCCTCAGGCTTATCGTTACTTCCCTTCATGACATTACATCCCTAGGAATCCTCAAAGATATTTAAATTAAAACTTAAACCACCTCCTAAAGACTAAGTATCATCCATTATAGATCATGTACCATTCCCATTGACCAAATTCTATTGTGATCCTAAACTTTCATTTATTTCCCCTTGTTCTAAAGGATGGTCTTGGGCATCTTGTTTATTTTCCTCCTCCCTAACTTTATTTCACCATTGGTGGATATGAGTAGAAGAAGAAGAATACTTAACTTCCACTTGGATATTACCCTTGAGCGTCTCCATCATAGCATTCTCATTCTCTAGTAGTTTATTCCCTTCTATTGCATTTGGTTCTTTTCCATAATTTAAATCACCACTTGTATCCTTAACTTTCCACACCAAGTTTTGATTACTAACCTGACTTTTATCAGAAGTTTGATCTCCTTTGGATTCTTGGAAGGTAAATATTTCACCTAGTGACCCAATTTTTTGTAGGTATAAAAAACAAAGCGAAGAGATTCATATTCAACTAGCTGAACCCATTTCCCTAGCTTAGAAAAAATGTTAATGGATTGTGAAAAATCTGAAAATTGATCTCTAGCTTAGAAACAATGTTAATGGATTGCAAAAAATCTGAAAACTGATGCACATTAACACAAATGTAGGCATACACTATCATGGATTTGGAGGCTATCATACGATCCATCAAGGGGAACTCACCAAAAGACTTTGCTATTCCCTTTAGGACCCCTTCATTCTAGTATTCTAGAGGAAGACCTAGAAAATAGAGCAAGACTAGATCCAAGACAAAGATGGAATCATTTAGGGACAAATTAGGATTTCATTTCTGAAGAACCAAAGATGACTTACCCAGCATCCATGAAGCCATGCATAAGCCTTTACCAATGTTATTCGCATTATTAAAAATAAAGGAGAAAAAACCCTTTAGCATGGAAGCAATATCCACCTCATCCTTCTAGAACCATTTTATCCTAATGAAACCTATAACAATCTCAATTTTTGGTCTAGGACCAATAAAATTCCCTACTAGAGTCAAGGCCATAGCTGAAACAAAATTATTAATAAGGGAATCTGGAATAGAAATAGAAAACACCCCTTTAGAGGCTTTCGATAAATTTCTTACCTCTAGGAAACTTGATTTCCCAGAATTTTTGACACCAACCAAGGAGGACCATTGTCTCTCCTTCTAAGGAGAATCCTTCCCCCTGGGTTGAATGCCATACCTCCATCCTGTTGGTCCCCATATTTTGGGTCATTCTTCTTCAAAACAATGTTACACATACTTGTGTTAGAATAACTGAGAGGGGGGTGAATTAGTTAGAATTAGTTTCCTCACAAATTATCCTATAATCCCAAATTTCTCCAGATGTATACCAAAACAAATTCAATAATATAAATCAACTCGTTGAAAATGTATTATGTAAACTTAAACTTTCATCAATAGTGTTTACCAAGTGTCAGTAAATTAATACTGTGATTACCGATCAAGGTCAACAAAATAAAGTATACAAAGTAAAATAACAATCCACAACATTCATACACATTGACACATAGATTTTTAACGTGGAAACATTGCTAAGGGAAAAACCCACCTCGAATTGGTAACCCAAAATATTTTCACTCTTCTGAAGTGAGCTCGGTGAGGAGCCAACCCTATTAAAGGTTACAATCCACAATAATAAATTTGACCTTGTTAGAGGATTTAAAACTAACAGTTCTCTCTTGACCAGGAATTCACTCTGGGGTCAACAAGGAAACAATCAACATTCTTTGAATGTTATAATAAGGACTCACTCTCCCACCCGATTAATATATATATATATATATATATATATATATATATCTGTAACAATGGTTAAACTAATACATGAATGATATGATTGAAATGCAAATCTAATTTGCAGATATTCATATTTATTCTAAGTACGTAATACCTTTGATCAATTTGTACTTCTTTAGTTCATCTCATACTTCATATTTGTTCTACTCGGTAATCTCTTTCCTTTGTTTGCTTGGTGATGTTTGCAAAAAAATGATCGGTTATGTCTTTAACAAGTTTGATCAGTCACGCATAAAATTTTCATGTAAGCATCAGGTGCATGTATGGTGCTACGATTCAAAATAAATCTCTTGTCTCTTATATATACATCATGTATCATTTAATTTTCATCCTTCAGGTCTTTCCACTTAATCTCTACTATTCATTTTTTCTTGATCCTTCCTCGGTAGTTGTGTTAAAAAACACATTTCAATCTCTATCATTGTCTGATCTTCATTGAATTTTCATAACCATTTTACCAAATAAAAAACTATATCTTTTACCTCAAAATCATCAATTTATCGCTCAGCATCCAAGTCAGCCTCAATTTGAATTAATTGCTTGGTCTTTGTATTAACCATGTTGTGTTGGCAATCCCTTGCTTGGTTGTCACTATGCTCTTTATACATTATGTTTTACTCAGTTATTACTGTCTCTCAGTGTATACTGAACTCTTCATTTACCACATAAACATTGTTTGTTCCCGATCTTCAAAACATAACAAATGTTTTCCTCCATAATACTTGAATAAGTTAGCATCAATGACAATACATTAACTAATAATGTTTATCATCACTTCTGCAACTCAGTTGAATATCAATAAATGACTTCAAACATATAATCAACTGCAGTTCTTCAATCTCTCCCTTTGGCATTGATGGGAACACAGTATGAAATATGTAGTATAATAAGCCAAACAAAAAATACCAAACTTTTGTTGTACAACTACAGTAATTCTATAGCTCTCCTTGGCTTGAATATAATCTGAGTCAGTATAAACAAAATACTCACTATGTATACTCTCCCTATAGTTTTGACATTTTAGATCTTGAATCTCTCTGTAGATTAGATGTGTCTTTGGTCTCCCTTTCTCTGTACTCCTTTAATGAGTAGATATTCCATCGATCAACTCTCTATTTGATATTTCATGAATCTCTCCCTTAGATGAATATATATTTCATTGATATATATCTCCCTTTAACAAAAATGCCAAAAAGAAAAATATTCAACTCTTCAGTAGCCAAATAAAATATCTCTTATTTTCGGTGTAGTAGGTACCTTTCATTGTATGGATATGTCTGTGTAAGTCTATTTCAGCTTTGCATCAACATGATTGATATTTTATTTCATGTAGGTTGATGCAACCTCCTAATCTTCTTAGTTACCAATAGGCAAGGGATGAACCCCTAGTCTACCTCTCAAGTAGTCAAATGTATCCTTCGGTAATGGTTTTTTGAATATGTTATCAAGTTGTTCTTTTGATTGTACATATTACAGTATTACTTGTTTGTCTTGTACTTGTTCCCTCAAGTGGTGATACTTTATAGATACGTGCTTTGTCTTTGCATGCATCACTAGATTCTTTGAAATATTTATAGCACTTGTATTATCACATTAAATCATCATTGGTTCGGTGATATCCTCATTCATTCCTTTCAATAGTTTTTTTATCAATGCTATATAAAAATGATTTGCAGCAGCAACAACATACTATGCTTCTATAGTTGATTTGCATATCCCTCCTTGCTTCTTGCTAATCGAAGTAACTAGTCTTTCTCCAATAAAGAATGCTCCACTAGCAGTACTTTTTCTATCAGCTATATTCCTAGCCCAATCAACATCATTATAAACTGTCAATTTTTATTTCCCTTCTCTTTTATACCATAGTCCACAATCCTCAGTATTTTTCAAATATCTAAAAATTCTTTTTACAACGGTCATATGTGATTCTCTGGGGTTAGCAGAAAATATTTCCACTATTCCAACTACATGTGCTATGTTAGGTCTTGTGTGAACACTATACATCAATTTACCAATCATAGATCTGTACAAGGTTTGATTTACCTCAGGTGTCTTGTCTTCTTTTTTCATTTTGTATCCTCTCACCATAGGTGTTTTGACTGGTTTTGATTCTTCCATTTTGAATGTCTTTAGTACTTCCTTGATGTATTTTGATTGAGTAATGTAGATACCTACAATCTATTGTAAAATTTCCAATCCTAGAAAAAATTGATTTGACCAAACATCGACATCTCAAATTCTTTCCTCATTTCATCAAAAAATGAAGTGCATAAGTTATCATTACCTCCAAATATGATATCATCAATAAATAATTCAGAAATGAGTGTCTTGTCATCATTTCCTCCTTTTAAATACAATTTATTGTTGTCACTTGTTCTAATAAATCCAATACTTATAAGATATGAATGTAATCTTTCATACCATGCTCTTGGTGCTTGCTTCAGTCCATATAAATCTTTGTGTAACTTACATACGATGTGTGTCTGATTATGATAAAAAAATCCCTCAGGTTGTTCAATGTATACCTCTTCTTCCAGTATTCCATTCAAAAATGTAGACTTCACATCCATTTGATATACCTTAAATCCTTTATGTGTAGCATATGCAAGTAGTATTCTTACTCCTTCAAGTCTAGAAACTGGTGCAAAGGTTTCTCCATACTCAATTCCTTCTTCTTGTGCATACCCTTTGTAAGCCAATATTTCTTTATTTCTGATTACATTCCCATCTTCATTCAGTTTATTTCTGCAAATCCATTTGGTGCCAATGATATTTTTATCACTCGGTCTCGGTACCAATGTCCATGTCTTATTTTTCTGTCACTGCTCAATTTCTTCATTCGTGGATTTAAACCATTCTTCTTTTTCTAATGCATCTCTAACATTTTTAGGCTCAAATTCACAAATTTAACAAGTGTCATATCTAAAATTACTTCTTTTCAACATGCTTGCTCTTTTATCTACAATGATCTGATCATGTGGATGGTGTCTTCTTACATATCTAGAAATTATAGGTTCAACTCTTAGTTCTTCATTGTCTTCTTCTATAGGTTCATTGTCTCGTGGTTCATGAGCTTCTGTTTCACAATTTTCTTGATTCTCAGTCTGTGCTACCTGTTTCCCGATGACATTACCGGTTGCACAATAAATCTAGGCATCTACATCAGCATAGTATCAGGTTCTTCCTAGTAAAAAACTTTACTGTAATCTTCAGGTTCTTTCATGTTGTCCTCATCATTTAGCTCAGAAAATTCATCAACTTTCACATTTGCGCTCTTAATGATTTTTTTAGTTGTCTTGTTCAAACATTTGTAAGATTTACTCTTAGTAGAATATCCAAGAAATATTCCTTCATCACTTTTCAAATCAAATTTTCCATTTCTCTCACCTTTTAGAATATAACACCTACTACCAAATATTCTAAAATAACTTACATTCAGTGTATACCGATACCATAGCTCATAAGGTGTTTTGTTTGAATCTTTCTTCAGTTGTACTTGGTCTAGTGTGTAAACTATTGTGCTAAATGCTTCTCTCCAGTATGTTTGTGCAACTCCTTTCTCAATCATCAATGTTATGGAACAATAAAAAATTGATCTATTTCTCCTTTCAGAAATGGATTGTTTTGTCGTGGTGTCCTCAGTGCAGAAACCTATCTTTTGATTCCATACTCATTAAAAAGGTTAGTGAGCTCATCAGAAATAAATTCACCTCCTCTCTCAGATCTCAAACACTCCAGATCTCTACCATTTTCTTTTTCCACTTTAGCTTTATGTCACTTAAACATCTTAAATGCTTTAGACTTTTCTTTTAGGAACATGATAGTAATCATCCTAGAGAAGTCATCAACAAATAAAATAAAATATATGTTTCCATAATATCTTTGTATTCTCATTGATTCACATAGGTCTGTATGAACTAACTCCAAAATGTCATTAAATGAAAAATTCTTTCTTTTTAAACTAGATTTTGACATCTTACCCATTTGACAATTTTTGCACATAACATGGTCTGGTTTAGATAAGCTTGATAAGCCTCTAACTTTTCTTTTTAGACAAATTATTTTATGCCATAACCATATATCTTCATTCTTTTCCAATAAACAAGTTGTTTAAGCTATGTCAAGATAGAATACGTTACCTTTAGATTGTTCACCAGTACCAATCAATTTTCCTTTTCCATCATAGATTCTTGCCTTTCTATTCTCAAATTCAACTCAACAAATTGTGTTATTCAACTGTGAAACCCTCAATAAATTGTAGTTAATCCCTTTTACCCAATAAGAATTTTCACATTTGATTTGATTATTCATCATAATAGTACCTTTTCCTTTCACTTGATAGGGTGTATCATTTCTCATTCTCACTAATCATCCATCATAATGTTCAAGAAATTCAAATTTTCCTTTATCACAAGTCATGTGATGTGTACAACCACTATCAATAACCCATATATCATGTTTACTAACTTTAGAGATAAGTGTTGTTTCTACATACCTTTCATCTTCATATGAATCATCTTTTAATTCTATAAACACTATCTCAATATCTTCATCACTGTCAGAGTTACTGTCATTAACTTTATCTTCAGTTATATAAAAAGCTTTCTTACCTTTATCCTTGTAATTTCGGTTTTAATACTGTCATTTTCTTCTGAAGTCTCGGTCATCCTTTATGTCATTAGATTTATCATTTCTATCATCATTCTTTTTGTTAGGGCATCTTGCAGAAAAATGGTCATTCTCTTTACAGTTAAAGCATATCAAAGGTAGTTTACCTTAATATCTTCCTTTACCTATGTGCAATCTTCTAACCATTAAAGCTCCAAGTTCATCTAGTTCCTTTTCATAACTATCACTGTCACTATTATTTTTGGTTATGTGTTTGCTACTAGATTTACCAATTTTCAAAGTAGACATAAATGCGGATTCCATAAATGGTATAATACTGTAGTCAAAGTTATTTAGCTCAAAATAAATCAATCTTCCAACAAGACTATCAATAGTAATGTTATTTCTAGGTGCTTCTGTCATTTTATGTATTGCAGAGACTCTTATAAAATAAATAGGTAATAGATTTCTAAGAATCTTACTCACAACAGTGTCTTCATAAATGGTTCGACCAGATCCTTGAATAGAATTCAAAAATTCTTTAAGTCACTTACTGTATTGTGTGATGTTTTCTCCTTCCTTCATTCTCATGTCATCAAACTTTCCACAAAGACTTTTAGCTTTGGTTCTTAGTACATTTGCATCTCCTCCATAAACTAGTGTAAGCGAATCCCACATCTGCTTGGCAGTTGTACAAGTCTTGATGTCCTCAAATTAATAATTTTTGAGTGAATAAGAAATCTCCACCATGATAAGGTTATACTCATGTTTCTCTTTTATTTGATTCACTATCAAAGGTCCAGTAGGTAGAATAAATTCATTGTCCAGAAAATCTACAATTTTGTCAGTAATCCTTGATAAGTATAGTCTCATTCTTCTTTTCCATATCAAGAAGTTATCTTTTTTCAACTTATGTGTGTCTCTCTTATACATCTTGTGATCTTTAGCTTAAGTAATTGAAAACTTTCTTCTAAGCACTGTATGCTCTCTGATAAGAACCATTGTTCTGATAATCACTAATAGCTTTGATACCAATTGTTAGAATAACTGAGGGGGGGGGGGGGGGGAATTNGGGGGGGTGAATTAGTTAGAATTAGTTTCCTCACAAATAATCGTACAGTCCCAAATTTATCCAGATGTATACCAAAACAAATTCAATCATATAAATCAACTCGGTGAAAATGTATTTTGTAAACTTAAACTTTCATCAATAGTGTTTACCAAGTGTCAGTAAATTAATACTGTGATTACCAATCTAGGTCAATAAAATAAAGTGTAAAGTAAAATAACAATCCACAAAATTCATACACATTGACACATAGATTTTTAACATGGAAAACCTGCTAAGGGAAAAACCACCTGGGACCGGCAACCCAAAATATTTTCACTCTTCTGAAGTGAGCTTAGTGAGGAGCCAACCATGTTAAAGGTTACAATATAGACTATTAAATGTGACCTTGTTAGACGATTTAAAATAATATTTCTCTCTTGAATAGGCATTCACTATGGGGTCAACAAGAAAACAATCATCATTCTCTAAATATTATAATAAGGACTCACTGTCCCACTCAGTTAAGAGATTTATCTATTACAATGGTTAAACTGATACTGTAATGATCTGATTCAAATGTAACTCTGATTTGTATATATTTAGATCTATTCTAAGAACATAATACCTCTGATCAATTATTACTTCTTTAGTTTATCTCATACTTCATATTTGTTCTACCCGGTAATCCTCTTTCCTCTATTTTCTCGGTGACATCTACAGAAAAATGCTCATTTATGTCTTTAACTAGTTACATCAGTCATGCACAAAATTTCATGTAACTGATTGAATGTTTGATAATGTTAAGTTGAGGATGATGCAAAACATTAAATCAGTTAATGGTTTGTATTATCATTGATGTCAACTTGATATCATCTGTATGGTCATACACATAATGCCAAAGAATTCAAAGAATCAATGTAACAATTATTATACTTTCAGAAATGCATAAAAGTCAAGTATTCACTAAGTAACAGACTACACCAACGGAGTGCACACCAGCGGTAAAGACAGACAAAAAGTCACAGTGATACCCGACAAGCATAACACAGTGTTGCCCGACAAAGCAGAATCACAGGATGCCCAACGAGATGAAAAAATGAGTTTCCCGACAAGAAAGATCCAATGATGCTCGATGGACGGAGATCCTGAAGCTAACTAAAGTTACACGGATGGAACTAGCAGTTGTCACCAGTGACAAACTGCAGAATTGACCGACATATTAGAGAGATCAGAAAATGACAAAATATCTAGCTAGCAGATCTTAAGGATAGAATTAACTAATTGTTTTATTTGTTTTATTCAAACACACTTAAACAATTGATTTGTACAGTTGGCAAGAAGATAACTATGAGATAAATTAGGAGTTAAAGCTGTAAATCAAATTGGCTGGATTGTCTTTCACACCAAGAATCAAGAATTAAGGAATATCATCTCTATATAAGAAACAAGCATAATCCATTTTCCACATGCACTCAGATACACGGGGGAGTGAATTAAAAAGAAGATACTGAAGAGAAACTGGTGAAGGATAAACTTCATACAGTCCTGATCAATCAAGCTAAGGGAGAGCTAACGAATTCTGCAGACACTGATGAACAAAGAAGCACAACATCACTGAGCAGAAAATGTGAAGCACAAAGGAATTGAATTGATACATTGATGCAAGAAGTAATGTATGTAAATAGATTTGAATATCTTCAATTCAAAGTTGCATTACAAACAGGTCATTATGTTTCAGTTTAACCATTGAAGCATTAAGTCTCTTAACAGAGTAGGACTTAACCATCTTCTATAATTGAGGTATATCCTAACAGATTACCAAAAAGGGTTGATTCATGATAGTAGTAGCAGTCTTACCTAAAGACTATTGACAGTCTAAGAAGGAGGCTGATTCAAGGATGGTAGTAAGATTATCATAAAGCCTATTGACAATCTAAAGACTGATTCAAGGATGGTAGCATAGATGCCAGATACTCAGTGACAACCTATGTATAAAAATCCTCTAACAAGGTCACACTTAACCATGTGTTTGTAACCTTTAACATGGTTGGCTCCTAACAGGGCTCACTTCAGAAGAGTGAAAATATGGGGTACCGGTCCCAGTGGTTTTTTCCCTTAACAGGGTTTCCACGTTAAAATCCATGTGTTATGTGTGTATGGTTTATTACTTTATTGTTTTGCATTTCACATATGCATTTCTAGATTGATTGGTATACTCTACATATTTACTGAGTATCGGTAAATAAGTTTTACTGCTTATCGGTAATCAAGGAGAATAAGGATAGATAAGGTAAACTAACAGACAGTTAATTATTTCAAGTATTTCAAAGGCATACATCTTGTAGGGACTTAATAATATGAGATGTATTAATTGGTGGATTAAAGTTTAAAAGATAAATTTTTGAGGCCACTAATTCACCCCCCCCACCCTCTCAGTTATTACTAACAATTGGTATCAGAGCTTGTGTACTTAGAAGGAAGGTTTCAAGACCTAACTAAAGATCACAAGATGAATAGACGAGATGTGCCCAAGTTGAACAAAGACAACTTTGCTTCATGGAAAAGTAGAATAAGACTTCACTTATCAGGTATTGGCAATGATATTAATCAATACTTAGATACTGAATATGTGTTGCCTACAGGACCATTGATGGTAGATCAATTGAGAGTAAAGCATAAACATAACTGCATGGTTATAGAGCTTTCTGCCTCACTCTCTGATGCTGAATTTGAGGATGTCAAATATTGAAAAAATGCAAAGACAATGTGGGATAAGCTAAAAATTGTACATGGAGGACAGACAAATATTCTTAGAGCCAAGACAGAAATCCTTAGAGGAAAGTTTGATGATCTCAAAATGAAAGAAGGTGAAAATATCACTCAGTACAACACAAGAATAAAATAAGTAGTCAATGCTATAGGAGGCATTGGAGGTACACTTGAAGAGGAGATAGTGGTAAGTAAAATCTTAAGAACCTTATTGCCTTTATATGCTATTAGAGTCTTTGCTATTAAAGAAATGAGAGCAGTAGCAAACAATACAATCACTCTTGATAGCCTGATTGGTAGACTGATTTCATTTGAGATGAATAATTTTGATAATAGTATCCTAGCAAGTTTAGAGTCTGCATTTAAGTCTTATATGAGAATAAGAAAATCTAGTCAGAGACACTCATCTAGAAGAGACAGTGAAAGCAAAAGTGAAGAAGAAGATCTAGATGAAATAGAAGCACTCATGGCAAGAAGAATGTAAAGAGGAAAAGGTAAATAAAAATGCAAGTTACCACTTGTATGTTTCAATTGTAAAGAGATTGGACACTTTGCTGCAAGATTTCCTAACAAAAGAAAAGATGAAAAAAGTGATAACAGACCTTTTGAGAAGAAATCTGACAGAGGTGATAACAAAGATTACAGAGGTTACCGATGATTAGAAAGAAATGATACCCAAGATTACAAGGATAAAGACAAGAAGGCTAGCTATCTAGCTTCTTGAAAAGATGAAGATATTGACATTGAACCAGATGATGATATCGAGATAGTATTTGTAGCTGTAAAGGATGATTCAGATGAAGATGAAAGGTATGAAGAAACTGCACTCATATCCAAGATTAGTAGGAATGATATTTGGATTATAGATAGTGGCTGCACTGACCATATGACTGGTGACAAAGAAAAGTTTAATACTTTTGAATACTATAAAGGTGGTACAGTAAGAATGGGAAATGATACACCTTGTCAAATTGAAGGTAAAGAAATAGTAATGTTGAATAATATGATTAAATTTGAAAATGCTTATTGGGTAAAAGGATTGAATTATAATCTGTTGAGTGTTTCTCAGCTGAATAATTCAGGTCACAGAGTAGCATTTGAGAACAAGAAGGAAAAGATCTTCAATGAATCAGGAAAACTG
>MU224838.1:1123212-1138146 GCA_018584345.1 Thuja plicata | reverse complement strand
ACAAAATGGATATTCAGGAACAAACTGAATGAGAATGGAGAAGTCACAAGGAACAAAGCAAGACTAGTATGCAAGGGGTATGCACAAGAGGAAGGTATAGACTATGGAGAAACCTTTGCACCTATTGTTAGGCTAGAAGGAGTAAGAATTCTACTTGCTTATGTTGCATACAAATGATTCAAAGTATATCAAAGGGACGTCAAGTCAGCATTCCTAAATGGAATACTTGAAGAAGAGGTATACATTGAGCAACCAGAAGGGTTTGTGGATCTAGACAAGAGGAAAAATGGTATTTAGACTTCACAAAGCCTTGTATGGATTGAAAAAAGCTACCAGAGCCTGGTATGAATGACTTCATTCCTATCTAATGAGTATTGGATTCATAAGGACTAGTGAAAATAGTAATCTTTATTTGAAAGAAGATACTAATGCTAACACTTTGATTTCTGAAATATTTTTTAATGACATCATATTTGGAGGCAATGATATGCTATGAAAATCATTCACTGATGAAATGAGAAAAGAATTTGAGATGTCTATGTTTGGAGAAATCAAGTTCTTTCTTGGTCTACAGATCATTCAACAAAGTGAAGGTATTTTCATTACATAGTCCAAATACATCAAAGAAGTCCTAAAACTATTCAAGATGGAATATTCCAAACCTATTGGAACACTGATGGCTACTGGATACAAATTAACTAAGGACAGCCAAGGTAAACTGACAGATAGTTAATTATTTCAAGTATTTCAAAGGCATACATCTTGTAGGGACTTAATAATCTGAGATGTATTAATCGGTGGATTAAAGTTTAAAAGATAAATTTTTGAGGCCACTGATTCACCCCCCCCCCCCCCTCTNTCCCCCCCCCCCCCCCCTCTCAGTTATTACTAACAATTAGTATCAGAGGTAAATCAGACTCTATACAGATCAATGATAGGAAAACTCATGTATGTTTTACACACTAGACTAGATATTGCGCATGCAGTAGGGATTGTTGCTAGATTTTCTGCTAACCCTAGGGAATCACATATAACTGCTGTGAAAAGAATTATAAGATATCTGAAGAATAATGAGGAATTTGGCTTATGGTATAGAAGAGAAGGCAAATTTGAACTAAAAGTGTTTACCGATGCTGATTGGGCTGGAAATCTTGATGACCGAAAGAGCACAACTTGAGGAGCATTCTTTATGTTTGATAGACTTGTCACATGGATTAGCAAGAAGCAAGGATGCATCTCTCAGTCTACTGCAAAAGTAGAATATGTTGGTGTTGCTGCAAACTGCTCAAATATTGCATGGATCAAATATTTGTTGGAAGGTATGCATATAAAGATCATAGAACCGATAATTATCTATTGTGATAACACAAGTGCAATAAATATTTCCAAAAATCCAGTCATGCATACAAAGACTAAACACATTGCCATCAAGTATCACTATTTAAGAGAACAAGTTCAAGAAAAAGATGTCATACTTGAATATGTGCAATCAAAAGAACAATTGGTTGATATCTTCACTGAGCCACTACCCAAGGATACATTTGAGTACCTAAGAAAAAGACTAGGGGTCAAACCCATGTCTACTAGTCAGTAAAAGGACTGAAGGCTACATCAAGCATATATTATCAGAATATCATTCATGATTGCTGCTAGTAGAAATTGAACTTCAAAGCTACATCTATATACAGAAAGGTATATATCAGAACCAAGCACCAGAACATATTGTTATATTAATAATGGATAAGGGAAATTCAAGGAATATATTATGGAAAGAAGAAATTATTTGACAGAATGTCAGATATTTAACAATTATTTGTTTGGCATTGTTGTCAAAGGGAGAGAATGTATCCATATTATCATCAAAAACTATTCATTATCATATTACTCCAAACAGGGAGAGATCATATTCTTAGGGAGAGAATTTGTATAAAAGTTGCAAATAAAAGATAGTGACATCAAGAAGTAGAAAAGTCAAAAGAGAGAAATTGACACAAACAGAGGACACAACACATCAGAAGAAGAAATAGGGAAAGCTACAAGAATCAAATCTAAGCTAACACAGAGCTTACTGGCGGTCAGACATTTTTATTAGTTATCAAAACAAACTCTTTGGAAATTTGATGAATCTCAACAATTGTATTTCATGTTGTATTAGAAATAGTATAGTGTGATAATATAGCATATTGTTGCCATCAATTCCAAAGGGAGATATTGATGACATGTAACTGACTGAATGTTTGATAATGTTAAGTTGAAGATGATGTAAAACATTAAATCAGTCAAAGGTTTGTATTGTCATTGATGTCAACTTGATATCATCTGTATGGTCATACACATAATGCTAAAGACTTTAGAGAAGCAATAGAACAATGATTATGCTTTCAGAAATGCATAAAAGTCAAGTATTCACTAAGGGATATACTACACTGATGGAGTGCACACCATCGGTAAAGATAGAGAAAAAGTCATAGTGATGTCCGATGAGCAGAAGATAGTGTTTCCTGACGAAGCAGAATCATAGGATGCCCGACAAGATGAAAAAAGGGTTTCCCAATGAGCAAGATCCAATGATACCCGATGGATGGAGATCTCAAAGATAACTGAAGTTACACCGATGGCACCGGCAGTTATCATCGGCGATGAACTGTAGAATTGACCGACAGAACAGAGAGATCAGAAAATGACAAAATATCTAGCTGGCAGAGCTTAAGGATAGACTTAATTGATTGTTTTATTTGTTTTGTTCAAACATAGTTAAGAAATTGATTTGTATAGTTGGAAAGAAGATAACTATGAGATAAATCAGAAGTTAAAGCCGTAAATCAAATTGGCTGGATTGTTTTTCATGCCAAGAATCAAGAATCAAGAATTAAGGAATAACATGTCTATATAAGAGACAAGAATAATTCATTTTCCGCATGCACTTAGATACACAGGGGAGTGAATTAAAAAGAAGATGCTAAAGAGAAACTAGTGAAGGATAAACTTCATACAGTCCTAATCAATCAAGCTAAGGGAGAGCTAATGAATTCTGCAGACACCGATGAACAGAGAATCACAACATCACTAAGTAAAAAATGTGAAGCACAAAGGAATTGAACTGATACATTGATCAGAGAGGTCATTTACATAAATATATCTGAATATCTACAATTCAAAGTTGCATTAGAAACAAGTCATTATGTTTCAGTTTAACCATTGAAGCATTAAGTCTCTTAATAGAGCAGGACTTAACTGTCTTCTATAATTTAGGTATATCATAATTGATTACCAAAAAGGGTTGATTCATTATAGTAGCAACAGTCTTACCTAAAGCCTATTGACAGTCTAGGAAGGAGGCTGATTCAAGGATGGTAGTAAGATTAGCATAAAGCCTATTGATAGTCTAAAGACTGATTCAAGATGGTAGCGTAGATGTTAGATACTAAGTGACAACCTATGTATAAAAATCCTCTAACAAGGTCACACTTAACCGTGTGTTTGTAACCTTTAATAGGGTTGGATCCTAATAGGGCTCACTTTAGAAGAGTGAAAATTTGGGGTACTGGTCCTAATGGATTTTTCCCTTAACAAAGTTTCATGTTAAAATCCATGTGTTATGTGTGTATGGTTTATTACTTTATTGTTTTACATTTCACATATATATTTCTGGATTGATTGGTATACTCTACATATTTATTGAGTATCGGTAAATGAGTTTTACTGCTTATCAGTAATCAAGGAGAATAAGGAAAGACAAGGTAAATCGACAGACAGTTAATTATTTCAAGTATTTCAATGGCATACATCTTGTAGGGACTTAATAATATGAGATGTATTAATTGGTGGATTAAAGTTTAAAAGATAAATTTTTGAGGCCATTGATTCACCCCCCCCCTCTCAGTTATTACTAACAGTATGGTGCTATGATTCAAAATGATTCTCTTTTCTCTTATATAGACATCATGTATCATTTATTTTTCATCCTTTAGATCTTTTCACTTAATCTCCATCATTCATTTTACCACTTGATCCATCCCCGACAATGGTGCTAAAAAACATGTTTCAATCTTTATCATCTAATATTCATTGAATTTTCATAACTGTTTGATCAAATAAAAAACTTTATCTTTTACCTCAAAATCATCAATTGCCAGCTTAGCATCCAAGTCAGCCCCAATTTGAATTAATTGCTCGGTCTTTTTATTAACCATTTTGTGTCAGTAATCCCTTGCTCGGTTGTCACTATGCTCGCTATACACTATGTTTTACTCAGTTATTACTATCTCTCGATGTATAATGGACTCTTCATGTACCGACCACATAAACATTATTTTTTCTAGATCTTCAATACATAACAAATGTTTTCCTCGATAGTAACACTCAAATAAGATGACATCAATGACAATACATTAGCTGATAATGTTTATCATCACTTCTGCAAATCGGTTGAATATCAATAAATGGCTTCAAAAATATAATCAGTTGTAGTTCATCAACTTGGAGGAGTGAGATCTAGTATAACTCATATAAAAATGATATTGTATGATTATTTTCCTATCCTATTATATAATATTATGGCATGTTTATATACTATGTGGAAAAAACTAACAATCTAAATAGAATTGTAATAATGATCTTGTAACTCATTTTGTGGTTGCAATGTGTAGTTTTATAAAAAAATTGATCACTAATATAGTAGTGCCAATCAGAAAAGAGTTCGTACACATCTTGAATTTATAATCCAACCAGTGAGACCAGTGAGTATTCCTTGCATACTTGTAGAAAATATTTTCCTTGAAATGTGAAGTAAAATTAGCAAAAATATACTAATTTGTACAACCAACTCATATATCTTTTTCTCAACAAATTTATTTCTAAATTCATGTTCATTTCCCTCATGAAAATACATGAAACAAAATTTTACAGGGTACCATATATTGAGCACTTCTCATTTAAACATTCATTTCAATAGAAAAATCCAACCATCATCTATAGGACATAAAAACTGATCTATAAAGTCTCTTGTTTTTTTCATAAGTTAAATTGCACTGCACTCATACAATACTTTGTTAGTGTGCAATGTTGAATGAATATAGCATAATAGCTCATGGTGCACTGAAAAATCCACATGGTATATGCAAAAAATATTAGGGATCTTAAGAGGTAGACAATAAAATGGCTTGAGGGATTTAAAATCCATTTGTGATATTTTCAATGTTGGATGTGTCTCAAAAAATTATTTAAACTACATTGTTTGGCTTACTTCCAAAAAGTGTTCAGGATACAATGTGTGGTCTTGATTTCCAATTCTTATTTTCAAGATATCCTTTACATTGGGTGACACTCTAGAGTTAGAGTACCAACATTTCTGAATTCCCTTCTTCAAACTATGAGTTATCTCCTTAAAAACTTGTGGAAGTGACTGTAGTTTATCTCTCTACATATCATCAACGCCACTCTGCAACTTCTGCACTTTCCCACTTTTTTTTGTTTGAATGTTAGCTTTGTCCTCCGCTCTGCCAGGGATCCCAGGAAGAACGAAGGTCCTCTTCCCTAACTTGTTCTTGGTGCTTTCTCACAAGGATGGCAACGACTGTTGTGCGGTCCCCACAGCCATGGATTCCTCTTTTTCCTCCTTTGTGGGGTCTGCTCTTCCATAGTGTCTTAAAGGTGGGGATACTTGCCCCAAACTTGTGGCATAAATCAAAGAGGGACCAACGGGAGGCTAGAAACTTATGGTGTTGCGAAAAGAATCTCCTGACACCTCTGCTCCCCCTATTTTCTTGGTAGGCAAATTTGGCCCTGAGTTTTTTGTCCCAAATGGTGTGGTTGAAGGCATTTCTGCCTCTCTACAACTTTCTCTTGTGGGGAGGTTTGTTGCATTCAGGCCCACTATAGATATGGTCTGTAGGTGGTGTACTATGAGATGGAAGGTCAAGGGAATTGTGTCTATATCGGCTATTCCAGGGGGGTTGTTCCTCTTTCTATTTAACGCTGCAGAGGACTACACTCTTATCTCCACATGTAGTTGGTGATATGGTAAACACACACAACTTATGACCAAATGGAAGCCAGGCTTCAATCCAGAGGTGGAACTGCAAAAATCAATGTTAGTGTGGGTCTACCTACCTAGTTTACCCCTTTAATTATGGGATGAGAAGGTGCTACGATGGATTGGGAACTCATTTGGAAGCTATGTTGCAGCG
The DNA here is from genome assembly GCA_018584345.1 of Thuja plicata. Taxonomy (NCBI): domain Eukaryota; kingdom Viridiplantae; phylum Streptophyta; class Pinopsida; order Cupressales; family Cupressaceae; genus Thuja; species Thuja plicata. Next base: position 1,131,958 of record MU224838.1, on the reverse strand, counting down.
GACACAGTCACCACTCAAAAAACCAAGGTGGTATTTGCAAGATTTTGTGTGAATGTGATAATGAATAACCCCCTCCCCAACTTTGTGATTCTTAAATCCAAATGGGGGAACTAGAACCAGCCCATTGTGTATGAGAATGCCACTCTACACTATCAAAAATGTGGTAAAAATAGGCATGTGGTAATAGAATACAAGGTATCGACTAAGATTGATGAGCAAGACCTTGAGGGGCTTGCTTCAGTATCCTTGAATGTGGAAGAAGGTGAATGGGACTAGGTTGCTAGGTCTATGATGATGACAAAGGCCCCTCCCCCCATGACGATGGTTTGTTTCCTACTCTTGGGTTGGGGAAGAAGGGAAAAGGAAAGGTTCAAGAGGTAGAAAAGGTGGTAGACCTAGAGGAAGGAGAGTTGGTTGATGACCTAAAAGTGGCCCCCAATTCTCACAGAGTAAGCCCAAAATGGGTAGAAAATAAAGAATTCAACATTAGGAAGAAGGCACAGGTGTCTTAAAGTAGTTTGACTGATAGAACTACTGAGAAGAGTAATATAAGGGACAAGGGGGAATTTCCTCCACAACCCATATTGGGGCGGGATCGGTAATGGAAAGACCAATAGTGACCCACTCACTGCCATCGACTAGCCTCTTTGACTGGTCAGAACCTAAAAGGAAAACCAGAAGCAAGAAGGGGGATGAATGTGTGGAAACCAAAAAAAAATTAGATGTGGGGAATGAAACCAAACTGGGTCGACCATCGGTGAAAGCGGTTAGAGCAAAAGAAGCAACAAGGGCCATTTCCAATGGGTGGCAGTCAACCCTAGAAGACTCCCCAAAAAATAAAATATGAAGTTCCTCTCATGGAACATAAGGGGAATGAATAGCCCACAAAAATAGTTCATTTTGAAGAAGTACATTCTTGAGTTCAAGTTTGACGTGGTTCTTTTTTAGGAGGTTAAACTGAAGTGTCAAAACTTCAGTTTGCTGGTGGACAATATTTAGCCAGGTGCAGCCTTCCTATATAGTGAAGTTGATGGGGCCTCTGGAGGTGTGGCCACTCTTTGGAACCCTTGTAAGTTATCCAGAAATGTTGTGGCATTTTCTCACAACTTCCTTGCTATTTTGTTTACTTGGAAAAATATTTCTTGGTACTTGTATAATATCTATGCTCCTAACATTAGAAGTGAACGTAGTAGAATCTGGGGTAAATCTCCAACCTCATGGAAGCTAATCACTACCACCCAACTATGTGTGTGGGGGTTTTTAACACACCCTTATTCCCCTCTGAGAAAAGTGGGGGCACACAAGACTACACGGAAAGTATGTAGGAGCTAGCAGATTTTATAAGAAACAACGACCTGGCTGATCTGGACCTGTAGGGAATGGGATTTAGTTGGTCAAACAATAGAAAAGGGAGATACCTTATACAAGTTAGGATTGATAGATGGTTGTTATTGGGAGGTTGGGATATTTCTCCCTTTCTTAGCCTCTCTCACCTTGCAAGAATGCTTTCTGACCACTCCCCTTTGATCCTTGACTAGGAGGAGGGGAAACGTAATGGACCCCATCCATTTCATTATGAAATCATGTGGTATTCTCACAATTAATTTGATGAATGTATTAAGAGATGGTGGAATACCCCGGTGAAGGGAATGACTATGTTCAAAGTTGTTGAAAAGTTGAAAATTATCAAAAGGGAGGTCCAAAGGTGGAGTAAATTCAAGTTTGGTGACATCTTCCAATGCAAAAAAAATCTTAAGGAGAAACTCACTCACCTCCAAAAGGATATGGCTATGGGGGAGGCTACCTAGGAGGAGCACTTGGAGGAGGAAGAATGGAGAAACAAATGGAAAGAAAACCTCAAGAGGGAGGAAATTTTTAGGAAGCAAAGGTCACAGGTTTAATGGCTGAAGGAAGGTGACTGGAACTTTGCCTTCTTCCACAGGTCTTCCTCCATTCATAAAAGAAGGAACACTATTAAATCCCTGGAAGCTAATAGGAACCTACTCTTGGAGGATGAAGATATTGGTAATCATGCTGCTGATTTCTTCCAAGGTATCTTCCAAAGACCATCTCAAATTAGGATGAAGGTGGATTTTGACTCCCTTATGGAAGTTATCCCTAAGATTGTTACTAAGGGTGACAATGATGCCGTTTTGTCTCAAGTTTCTGAGGAGGAAGTTAAAATGGCGGTCTTCTCTATGGGAGCCTTTAAATCCCTGGGTTTGGATGGGTTTCCCCTGGCCTTCTTCTAGCACTTTTGGGGAGTTGTTAAATATGACCTCATCCATGTTGCCCACGACTTTGTCAAAACTGGCAGTATCATGAAAAGACTCAACAAAACTTACATTGTCTTGGTACCTAAAGTGTCAGACCCAAAATGCATGAGTGACTTCTGCCCCATAATTCTTTGTAACACTGCCTACAAAATTCTATCCAAAATTATCACCAACAGGATCACACCCCTTCTTGAAAAAATTATCAATCCCAACCAGAAAGGGTTTGTTCCGGGAAGACAAATTCTTGATGTTGTTATCACCACTCATGAAATCATTCATTCCATGGAGAAGGGTAGTAACACTGGTATGGCTCTTAAACTAGACATCTCCAAGGTCTATGATAAGGTTCTTTGGAATTTTTTGTATGAGGTGCTCAGGAAATTTGGGTTCCATGATAAGTTCATCAAAATTATAAAGGTGGTGGTGGAAATGGTTGACTTTGTTGTGCTAGTCAATGGCACACCATGAGGATCCTTAACTCTAGAAAGGGGATTACACAAGGGGGACCCACTATCCCCATACCTCTTCCTCCTAGTGGTAGAGGTTCTGGCGTGGAACTTACAATGGATGGAAAGAGCCAGATCTATTGCTAGTTTTAAACCGGCCTCCACTCTTCCCCCAGAAGTTCTAAAACAGTTTGTAGATGATACGTTTCTTTTTGGAAAATCCTATATTAGAGAAGCTAGAGAGTGGAAAGACCTCCTGAACAAATATGCTTTGGTGTCTGGCCAAGTGACCAATTAGAACAAAAGAAAAATTTATTTCTTCAACACTAAAAAGAGAAAGCAAAAAATAATTGTAGATTGTCTAGGCTGTAAGGGAGCTTCACTCCCAGATACCTATCTTGGTCTCCTACGCACAGTGAAGGAAGTCATTGATGAATTCTAGAACTCCATTTTGGAGAAAATGAAGAAAAAGCTAGCAGGTTGGAAAGGTAAGGTTCTTAGTAATGCTGGAAAACTCTAGTTACTCTCAGCCGCTCTCCAAGGTATTCCTGTTTATTTCCTATCCCTCTTCAAAATAGATGATAGAACTATAGAGAAGCTAGAAACAATCTAGAGAAACTTTCTTTGGTTTGGGATGAAGGAAAAGGCTAGAATGAACTTGGTCAACTGGGACAGTGTTTATCTACCAAAGCTAGTCGGAGGGCTGGGTGTGAGAAAAATCAAGGACCTCAATAAGGATCTCATATCTAAAATGGGCTGGCAGCTCTTTAGAGGAACCTCTATGTGGTACAGAATTATGAAGGCCAAATACTTCTATAATGACCAATTCTCCTACGGGAAAAATCTTCCATAAGGTCAAAAATTTGGAATTTCATTTATAAAAGTAAAGGAAGTCTTTTCAAAGGTCTAAAAGAGATGGTTGGAAATGGCACCCAGATCCATTTTTGGGAAGATTGGTGGGTGGGGTAAAAACCCCTTGGACATGAAAAGTGTGGTCTCATCAAGGATAGATTGATTTCTCACTTTGGAGGTAAAGTCAGTGAATACATCTCTCAAGGTAACAAATGGAAAGCACTCGTTGAAGCTTTTTTAGGACCAGACTCAAGTGTCACTGTATATAATAGAAATTCAAAGGCTTATTGAAGGCATTAGAATTCCTTTATCTTGGGTTGAAGACAAAGCTATTTGGTGTCATAGCAATTTGGGGGAAATAATGGTGAAATTTGTTTATCTAACCAACTTAAAGACTGTGGTGCATGAAAAGAGCTAGGGGAAAGTCTGGATTCCCCAATTAATCCCCAAGATCAACTTCTTCAGGTGGACTGCCCTTCATGGTAAAATTCTTACGTTAGATAACCTCCAAAAAAGGGGGGTACATTTAGTCAATAGATGTGCTCTATGAAAAACACATGTGGAATCTATCAATCACATCCTCATTCACTATCCTTACGTGACTCTAGTCTAGACCAAAATTATGAGTATTATGAGACTAAATTGGGTCTTCATGGAGGACTTGGACCAATTTGTTTGCAATTGGGGGAACCTCGTGAAGCACCTGCTTATCAACACCCTTTGGAGGTTGTTACACCACATATATGTTGGATCCTATGGAAGGAAAGGAATAACCAGGTGTTCAGAGGGGAGGAAAAAGATGCTGATGGGATGGCAAGACTAGCTGTGAATCTGCTAAAGGACAACCTTAGTACTTGCCGCTGGGAAACCCCCCCTTCTGCCTCAAGAGTTTTGACTATTTGGTTGCTAAGGATTGGCAACTACCTCCCTCATTCTATGAGTTTGACTGCTCCAAAGTTTTGGCAAGATGGAATACCAGATGGTCCTCCCGGGAGGAAAATTTTACCAAATTGAACTTTGACGGAGCTGCCTCCAATGGATCTTCTGTGGGTGGAGGTATCTTCCGAGACAAAAATGGAAAAATGATAATTTCTTATGCTATAAATCTTGGATTGGGGTCAAATAACATGGCAGAAATCTCTACCCTTTTATGGGGCCTAAAGGTTGCAGTTACATTGGGAGTTAAAAAACTAGTCATAGAGGGGGACTCAAAAATCATTATTGACATGGTTAAGGGTAACTTTAAATCTGGTTGGAGGTTGTCTAATCTGCTATAGGACATCTGGTCACTACTCCCTAAATTTGATGAGTTTAAATTAAAACACATTTTCTGGGAGGGAAATGCGGTGGATGACAAGCTGGCAGTTGTAGGGCTCAATCAACAAGGTCTTAGATGCTGGAGAAACTTGTGTTCCATTTCCAAGTAAATTGCCTTGCTTGTCAAAAAACAAAGCATTTAACCTATGGAGTACAAGATCAACTTTGATTAGGTGAGAGAGCCGACAGATATGATCACGAGGATTGGGCAGAATTCAAATTTTGAAAAAGTTATAGGAAAGGATTTTAATATTTTTAGAAGTTTGAAAAGACGGTCTCTTAACTCCAATTTATGAAGAAGTATAGGTTTTTTCAAATTTGAAGTTGACATGGAGAAAAACATGAGGCTGGGTGCGCTTGAAAAGATAGATGAGGTTAAGTGGTGCATTAATTATGGGGAAGGCAATCATTTTAGGATACACAAAAACTCTGCAATTACTCTAGCTAACCTTGTGACCAATACTGACCATTTCATCAAAAAGTTGTATTTTATTCCCAACTAGTTTTTCATCTTGTGTATTTCTGCCTAATGGTTCTATGTTGATAACTTCTGCAAGACTCTGGTTCAGAGAGTGCTGGGTAGAGGTGTGAGGGGTGGAATGTCAGTGGAGATACAAATTGAGGTTAATCCTGAGTATAGCTCTAATATGGGTGGTGATATGGTGAGGATGGAACCCCCCAGGATTGAGGGAGGTTTTCTCAAAAAATAGTGTGCGGTAACCTATCTGAAGGAGGGTGGGTTTTATCCCTTCATGGAAACTATGGGAGGATGTGATGAAATTGTCTCCATGCAGCTAGTTAAAACTTAGACAAAGTGCAAAGTTACTATAAATGGTATTACCTTCAAGGTAAACGAAGAAGTTATAGTCCAGGCTATGGGGCTTTCCACAGAGGGGAAGAATTTGAAAAATATTACAAAGAGCTGCGATGAGTCTAGCAAAGTGATATTATTCAAGAACACAAAGGTTCAGGTTCCAATCTATGGAGGATTTAAAAGGGAGGAGCTGCCTAGCCCATGGAATGATGTCTACCTCATTCTTATGAAGTATATTACCCAGAAAGGTCGCTTCGGCACATGCTACAACTACCACTTTCCCCTACTTAATCACTTCAAGTACAATGATACTATATCCTTCCCCTTTTACCCGCTTCACTCTCTTGAAGCCACGATTTTGTATGTGAGGGAAAAATTAAAATCCTGGCAAAACTATTGCATCCTCCATCAAGGGCTTATCCTTTGCCTTTATAATTTCCACCTTGCTCTGTGTCCCCCTCGAATTTTGTCATTGTAGGGTATTACCATGCCAACTATGAGGGGCCCTATGGAGGTGATGGGCACCTATTCGAACCCCTCGTCTTCCTCCAAAACCCTAGAAAAAGATAAGAAGGAAAATGCAGGGTCCATGAAGGTTACCCAAATCACTATTGAGTTTGAGGAGGATGAGGAAGATGATGATTGCAGAAGGAGGTCCCATAGAATCGCTAACACCCGTTTCAAGCAGAAAGCGGTTAGGAAATGTTACATTGAAGATGAGGAGAAGGAGGAAGAGTTAGAGAAGGAGGAGGTTAAAAAGATCAGCACCAATGGGAACACTAAAAAGGGGAAGGAAAATAAGAACAAGGAGAAAGAAAAAGACAAAGATCCCCAAGATCTAGATGGGGATAAGAAGAGCCATGAATCTCCCCAAATCTCAGTCAGCTTCTCTCTGCCCACCATGGACCTCTGCAAGAAGAATTTGTTTGAAGATAAGACTAAGGACTCGTAGAACACATCCTCATTGTCTACAAACCCCCATGTGATGGCTGAGGAACCCAAGGTGGATTAGAAAATCAAAATTGAGACCTCAGAGGTTAAGGAAATGGCGACCGAGAGTATTCGGAACATGGAAAATGAAATAGCCCAACTCTAGAAATATATTAAAACTCTTCAGACTTCCTCCCTGGACTTGGTCTCTAAGATGGATCATAGGGAGGTCAAGGAGGAAATAAAAAATCTAGGTGAAAGCTTCAACAAGGTGGCTGGTTTCGCAGTCAAGGTTATACTTTCGGCGGCTACCACTCTCCAACTTTTGCAAATGGTGAAGGAATCTACCTAGGGGGAAGAACACAAGGATGAGAATTTGTTCCAATTCCTTATGGAGGATTGGCTCAAGCTACTACTAGACAATGGGGTTAAAAACCCCAATTAACCTTCTCCTTTTTTCCATGCTTTGCTTTGTTATTGATTTCCGTTGGCTAGCTAATGAGGGCCTTGTTGTGGTTCTTATAAACTTTTGCTATGGGTTTAGACTTAACTACTACTTTACTGCTAAAAGTAATTCCTGCTTTTATGTCAATTACTTTGATACTTACTTTCACAGACTAGTTACCAGCTTCAAGGTGAAGCTGAGGTCTGTTAGGGATTACTTATGGTACTGGTTTAGATTTAATTCGCGCTATACTATAAATCATAATTCCTTCTTTACTATTAATTACTTTGCTACTTACTTTTACAGACTGGTTACCAGCTTCAAGGTGAAGCTGGGGTCTGTTAGGGAGTGTAGGCTGGTTACCAACTCCATGGTGGAGTTGGTGCCTATTAGTTTTATTTTCTAGTTTTTGATGCTGAAAAAGGGTATTGGGTGAGGGTTCTTTGACCCCCGTGTTGTGTTGATTTTTTGCTAATAGTCTGCACTTCTTGTGCTGGTTGTGACTATTTGGGTCAACCCCCTTGTCTTGGCTTCTTTTTTAATCAAAAACATGTGAAAGCCTCCCACCAAAATCTCATGTATCATTTTGAAGAGGATTTTCAAGTCTTTGACTTCTTTCAAGTTCTCTATCTAAATTTTTATGGTTTATGTTAAAATCAACACAAGTTTATCTCATAAAGCAAGCATTAAAATGATTTTATACAATAGTAGCAGTTTTCTTCATATTCTTGTTCACATGAATCTTCAATTTTACTACTAAAGGTCTAATATTTTGTATATTTAGCAATTGTACAAAAATTTGATATTGCTTAGTCAATGTCTTATTGCTAAAATATTCATTGAAAGTTTTGAAGCCCATAACCAAACAATTCTTGTTCATATCTTTCCTTCAAGATTTCTTATAATATTCTTATTGATTTCAAGTAACCATTTTGGGGTTCTTGAGGTCTTAAATTTTGAATTTTTCTTTCGTCCGTTCAAGGGACTTTATTTATCATTTAATTTGACTTTGTACAACATTCACTTGGTTCAACAACTTCATTTCCTATGCCAATTCCAAAATTTTCACCTTCAATTTTGATTCCCACATCTTCATTTGGAAATTCAATATCATGTTCAACATTACTTATATCAATTTCAACATTTTTATTCCCAACTTCAACATCTTGTTCAATATATTCAATATCAATCTCTACATTTTCATTCTCATTTTCAAATTCATGCTCAATAATTTTATATTCATTCTCCTCTTCACTTGAAATATCATTTACAGGTGGACCAGAGGCCTCACCTTTACCAATATTTGACATACCTTGCCTTTACTTTCTATTAATTTCTTTATCTCTTTATCTATATGCTTGAATTTGGTCTTTTCTAAGCTTTCTATTTGTTTTTTTCTTTTGATGACTACTGCTCCCCATTATACCTCAAAAATAATGATAAAAAATGATTGCCCATGATAAATTTGTGAAAAGACACTCAAAAGTCTGATTTTGTCTCTCATTGTCTTAAACCCCATGTTTTTCACCTACCAAAAGAATTTAGGGACAATTGGAATACATAAAATGGCCCATTGCCCAAGTTTGTGTGTATATATATATATATATACATATATATAAGTATACATATATATATATATACATATATATATACATATATATATATA
>MU224838.1:1074781-1122442 GCA_018584345.1 Thuja plicata | reverse complement strand
TATATATATATAACATGAGAGAGAGAGAGTATTTCTATATTAGAAAAAGTATATAACATAATATTTTAAATATGATACATGAAAGTAATATAATAAATTAGTTTAGTATATATTATACATAATTATATAATATATTATATATATAATATAATATAATATAATATAATATAATATAATATATATTATATTATATATTGTATAATGTATGTTTTATAGGAATAGACTCTAAGCATCAGATAGTCGTAAAGTTCAAAAATATGATATCTGATATTTGATATGTATTCAATGTATAATACCCCTGACATGATTGCAACCTTTGGATTGCTAAGGGATTTTTCTTGGGGATACCAAACTTAGAAAGTGAACACAAAAAAAAATGTGTTTATGAGTTTTCCTTTTATTTGCAGATTTTGACCATGTAGTTGACAACTTTATTTATCCAAAATTGATGAAACAAAAAGGGTTTCTTAAATAGATTCTCATCTTTCAACCAATATAAATTGTGCCTTATTTTGAATTTTGTAAATAATTAATATTCATTTTCTAATTGAATTATGTCTAAATTCTTGATTGATAGGTTGATTGAAAGCATCTATAACTTTGAAATGGTATAACATTTTTCAAATCTGAAACATATGTCACATTCTATGCTTTGCATAGTATAGAATTTAAAAAAAAAAATTATAAAGTTTTGACCAAGTTATTGTGGTTAGACATACATTTTTTTATATTTTGAAAATGTTGTAGTAGAAAAAGCATAATTAATTATTCACTTGAAAAAAATATTTAAAAAATATAAATCACATTTGGACACGAGTCTTCTACTTATATATGAATTGTTATAATTTTTTTATCGTTTGATTGTGGTTAGAGTGGTCAAACACACACCTATTTCTTATATTTTCCTGAAATTTTTATAGGACTACATTAACATTTCAAATTTTCTCTAAATAAGCTACATTCAATTTGATACAAATTATATTGTTACATATTTTTGTTATAATGTTGATAAGTTATTTAAATTTTGTACGTCACATTGCCTAACTCTATTTTCTAAAATTTCATCGCCACTCTAGGGCCTTGCTTGACTCACCATGATTGCACACATAATGTTTTAGCAATTTTTTATCATCTAAAATGCTTGGGAAAGTGATTCTCACTATCCTACATTTGACTTTATTCAATTCTTTTAGTTTATTCAATGCAATTTCTTAAGCATTTTTCTTTCTAACTAACTCAATATGTGAGTCTTTAGTATTATTCTAACATTGTAAATATTATTATTATTTTTATAGGTAATAGGATGAGGCCAAATAATTTTTATTAATAATAAACCTATTTATAATCTAGCTCACTAGGGGCACCAATAGGAAAGAGCTCAGTGGAGAAAATCTCTAGTATTTCCCCTAAAGATATGAAAGATTTATAATTACATCATTTTATAGATTTCCCAATTTACATACGAAGTATTACTAGATCCAATTGCAAACCACATGTTGTGGATATTGGAACTACATCCTATTACATGATGTTATAAGATGATATAGTCAAGTCCATTTTTGTATCGAATAGGTCTTCAATACTCTCTACTTGATTAACTACCAATATTCTCGACGAGTATCTATCCCTTGCCACTTCACTACATTTTTGTTTCTTGTGGAAAAATAATATCACATGCTATGATGATATTTGACCATCCTGTATTTGTTAGGACTAGACCCTTTCCATTCAATGTAGTTATCTTCATTGTCTCCCAAGGGAGCTTTCTCCCTCGGTACTCCTCTTTTTGAAAGAAAAAAATAGCCACACTAGGAAGCCCTTTTTCCATTGCTTTTTCCTATCTCTTCTTCCTATTATTTTTCCTTCCTTTATTCTTGTTTCCGTAGTCCAAAAGGACAACAAAAAACTAGCTGATGTATCTCTTGATCCATGATTTTGACATCCTCCCCACAGATCTTCTTCAGATTCCCAATAGTTATTGGATTCAAGAACTATTTCATCCTCTTGTCTTTCTTCCACATGATTAACGTTTTCATTGATTCTTTGGTTTGGAATAGCAATCCCAACCTATATTCCTTTTTTAGGAATGTCCCTCTGAGGTTTTGTAGATTGGTTGCAAGTTCTTTTATCTGAGAGAACCAATCTATAGTTGTCTCGACATTTTCCTCTATTGCACTACTTTTGGGAATCCAAGTGTTAACCTTTCTAGGAGGCAATATATAATTTGAGGTGGAGTGGTTTCTTTTCCTACACCTCAGATAGTAAAAGAATTTCTTCTTTTATTCCCATAATTTGTACCCAGTTTGAACGAAATTCTCTAAAAACTATTTTTTAGTAATTTTCCTAATAGCCGCTAGTCCGATTATAGCATATAGATATGATTATCCAATGGCATATTGTTTAATCACACCCATAATAGTTTTATGTAGGGTTCTATAGCTAGAGGATTTAATTTCCTATGCCACATCTAAATATACAACGGATTTGAGTCTAGAGACCAGATGTCCTCATGCAGAAAATTTTGCCTCTCAACTTTGGATGTGAAGATGATAGTGAAGAAACCCCTGGGAAGAAATCTGATGAGTAGTGGTGTCTTCCATGATTACTCATCCCAATCCTGAATCTTTCTTCTACTTGGTTTAATTTCAATAAATTAGGAGTTAATCATCACTTTTTCCAAACAATAGATATCCTATTGGAAAAATGTTAATAAATGATAGCTGGACTGTCAGAAGATTTGATTTTCTATTCTCTTGCTGATTTGTTTTTTATTCTGTTAGTTAGTTAGTTGAAGAAATATTTTCAATGATACAACTGGGTAATATCTTTATTTTGTATTTATTTTTTCTGGAGAAAAATGGTGTGTAAGAAGAATTCCTCAACTCAAGTCTGGAGGGTTTTCCAAGGGAAAAAAATTCTATATGACAGGGTTGCTTATGTATGAATGCAATTTTTATGTGTAGCTACAGCCGCTGTTAATATTTTGAGTAAATACTCATATCAATAGATCTACCCTTCTTATAAATTTATGTGTTTTATCTCTCTTTTCCTGGTCTATGTTTAAATACCTAATCTAGCATAAGAGCTAGGTTAATGGATTCTACTTCTGGTGCATCCCTTATCAATGTGCAAAGCCCTATTTTCATAGGCAAAAATTATGAGTATTGGTATTTAACCATGAAAGCCTTGTTTAGGTCTCAAGACATTTGGGAAATAGTGTAAAATGGCTATGTAGAACCAATAGACCAGGCAACATATAATTTTCTTACACAAGAAAAGAAGGATGTATTGAAGGATCAAAGGAAGAAATATGGGAAGGCATTATTTTACATTCATCAAGCAATGCATTCAAGAGCATACTCCCAAGAGTTGCAACATCTAAGCAAGAAAAGGAGGCATGGGACATATTGTAGATTGTTTATCAAGGTATGGATAAGGTAAAGACGAAGTTACAACTCCTTAGAAGAAATTATGAAAACTTGTCAATGAAAGACTCTGATTCAGTAGAATGTTTCTTTACTCAAGTTGTTTGTCTAATTAATCAAATCAAGTCTCATGAAGAGGTCATAGAGGATAGGAAAGTTGCTGAGAAGGTACTTAGGATTCCTCCTTCTAAGTTTCATCCTTTAGTTGTAGCTTTGGAGGAAACCAAAAATTTGAGCCAGTTTAGTGTTGATGAGCTTCATGCATCTCTTATCAATCATGAATATAGACTAATAAGATCACACATTCCATTGGAGAATGCATTTTCATCTCAGTTAGCTATAAGTTGTGGAAGAGGTTGGGGAATATTTAGTCCTATAGGTAGATGGAGAAGTTCTCCTAGAGGTGGACGTAATAGAAGTCCATCAAATATTGGTGGAAGAGGTCAAAATCAGAATTTTAGTCACCCAAGTGGCCAGAGATTTGATAAATCACACATTCAATACCATTATTGTAAGAAGTTTGGGCATTATGATTATGAATGCAAGAAAAAATAATATGATCAACAGAAGAAAAGTACAAATCAGTCAAGAAACACACCCACAAACACTATGTTCATTGCATGCACTAAGATTGCAGAAACAATTTCTAGAAACTCTCTAGTTGAGTGTAATGTTGTCCAAGAAAGCCCATGTGAAATATGGTATTTAGACTCTGGTTGTAGTAATCACATGACAGGTAATAGAGATTTGTTTTCTAGCTTGGATGAATCAATTCAAACTAATGTCACACTTGGCAACAACAAACAAGTCAATGTTTTGGGTAAAGGTGAAGTTAATATTCTAACCAAAGGGGGGTGCTAAAAGTTATGCTTTATGTATATTATGTTTCTGATTTAAAACAATAACTTAATGAGCATTGGATAGTTGGTACAAAAGGGCTATAGATTGTATATGGAAAACAATGAGTGTGTAATTATGGACAAGTTTCCAAGCAATCAGATCATAGCCAAGGTGAAGATGACTAGTAAATTCACGTTTCCACTAAGAATAAGGCCAGATATGAAGGGAAAAGCAACTCAAGTTGTTCATGAAACAAAAAATGTAAATATTGGAGCAGCATTTAATGTAGAAAATAGAGAATCAACAGTAGCCATAGATAGGTCAAGAATAGTTCAGCCCAACTCTAAAGAAGAAAAGGATTGTTGTGTAGAAACTCAAGTAGCTTTTCAATTAGTGGTAAAAGATGAGTCATGGCTATGGCATTTCAGATTTGGGCATTTTAATTTTGGGGGGCTAAAGCTACTACATATGAAAAACATGGTGTAAGGTTTGTCATTAATTGAAAAATCGAAAAGAGTTTTTGAAGGATGTATCATGGGCAAACAACATAGAGAATCATTTCTAGTTGGGAAGTCAAACAGAGCTAAAGCACCACTTGAGATTGTGCATTCAGACATTTGTGGGAAAATGCAAACACCATCTATAGGAGGTTGCAATTATTTTTTTTACATTTATTGATGATTTCACAAGAAAAACTTGGGTTTATTTTCTAAAACACAAGTTTGTTACTTTTTCTTATTTTCAACAGTTCAAGGCCCTTGTGGAGAAGCAAAGTGACCACTATGTCAAGGTTCTAAGGATAGATAGAGGTAGTGAATACATATCCAATGAGTTCCTAAATTTTTGTAAATCTCATGGCATACACAAGCAATTTACAGCCCACTATTCACCTCAACAAAAGGGTGTAGCAGAGAGGAAGAACCAAACCATTATGGAGGTGGCTCGTAGTATGATGGAAGCCAAACATATACCTAATGAATATTGGGCTAAAGTAGTAGCAACTACTATTTACATCATGAATAGGTGCCCAATAAAGAGTGTGAAGAACAAAGTTCTCCAAGAGGCTTGGATAGGTAGGAAACATAGTGTTTGTCTTTTGAAGGTATTTGGTTGTGTTGCATATACACATATTCCAGATGAGTTGAGGAAGAATTTAGATAATAAGGGACAAAAATGTATATATTTTGGTTATTTGGAGGATACAAAGGCATATAAATTGTTTGATCCTATCAATAGGAAGGTTATAATCAGCCATGATGTTCTTTTTGTAGAGGATGAAGTGATCATGTCCCTTTTCTAGAGTGGACATCAAAGTTGGAGGAGTTGGCCTATTATTGGAGTCTTGTAGGCTAGTAGAGATGGATAGAGACTAATTCAGTGCATACATTGACGAGATTTTGGCTTTATAGGTAGTTTGGAGTAGTTCCTAGATTTTAGGGGATATCCCTAAATTTTAGGAGGTCGTGACAGTTGCCAATCATGAGGTTATTCATGAAACTTTAGTTGGTGTCAGTTTCACTGCAAAATGATTGGTTTCCTAACTTCTAGGATCATCTCTATATTTTAGGGATGGGACTTCCAATTGACCCATCTCATTCGGCATTAGTCACAGATAGGTGACATGGTCAGACTCGTGTTTACTTGGTTGGTTTGTTCTATCAGAGGCAAAAAAGGACTGGCATGTCCCCTCTTTAGCTCTGTCTAGCAGAGACATGAGAGTTAGCCTATTATGGGGTCTCGAAGGTGGAGAATGGTGGTTAGAGAGTCACTCAAGTTATTAAGTGTTCAGATTTAGTATCTCGGGTAGTAGCAGACCATTTGGAGGCAGTTCCTTGATTTTAGGAGGTAGTTCCAACTTTTTAGGTTGAGGGAGATTCCAACTTTTTAGGAGGAGGTTTTAGCTTCTAGTTTTGAGGTTCTACAAGATCTTCCTTTGGTTTAAGTTTCAGGAGATTTGGGTGTGTTTCCTAGTTTCTAGGAGCATCCCTAGATTTTAGGGATGAGACTGCTAGTTATCCCAGGTTGTCTGACATCATTCATAGGTAGGTGACATATTTAGCTTCAATATTTTGTGGTGTCTCGGGTATTCCTTGGCTATTTGGGATATATTTTAATATTTTCTTGAGTTAACATTTTAATAATTTAAATAAGGCTATATGTATATCCATTTTGGAGAAATAAGGGGGTTTTCTAACTTTGCATGCCTATGTGTTATATCTCGTCGGAAAGGTCTCATAATTTGATATATGATTTTCACCTTCTAGAGTCTTTTTGGTGCTTGGAACTATTTAATTATAATAAAGTGACATTTTCTCTATAGTTTGGATGCCCTAATTGAGAAATATCATTTAATTATAAAGTGCACTCTTAATTATCTTTTAGGGTTTGAATTGCAAAGGAAAGGAGATAGAAGGAGATGGAAACCTAATTGATAGCATCTTTTATCATTTTGAAACTTATTTTGGATGCCTTTGTCTGGAAGAGCTTGTTCTCACCTATGATGCAAACCCTAGGGCTGAGCTTAGATTTTGTTGGGACGTATCCCTCAACATGATTGGAATCAAAGTTTTTATGCACATAGATTAGTCAAAATTGGGGACTAAATTATCTCATTGCATTCACACTCTATAGGCATGAGATTCTTAGCAAAGATGGCCTCTTGTTTTAGCTTGGGTGTTTTCTGTAGAAACAAGTGAGGTTTTAGAATTTGTTTGTTTCAACAACATTGTTTGATTACTTGATTTATGTTGGTGTTAGCTGGTCTCCTTCTTTGGCTGGCATTAATCTTATTTGGGGGTAAATCTGTATTGGAATAATTCAGAAACAAATCAGAATATACTAGTACAATTCTAGAAATCATTTCCAGATTGCAATATATTTCTATGTATGACTCTTATTGCTGTCTATTTTCTAGTTACTATTGTTTATTCACTGTATTGCCTATATTTTGAAAAACACAAAAAGAAAACAATCATCTTCTGCAACTTCTATCTATCTCTCCAAGAACACAGAATAATGAATATACAAAATAATATAGTTTATATAATTAAAAATAAAGCAGTAGCAGTAAGAGAATCCTTTAGGGATCTTTCAATGGTATCAGAGCTTGCATCCTGTCAGCCTGTAGGGTTTGAGTGAATTGGTCTTGTCAGATTTTAGGAAAGATTATGATAATTTATATCAGCAATTGGGTAATTACCAAATAGTGGAATAAGTGACTTCTATGCATCTTGGTAGAGCTGATATACATAGATATTACACTCATAGGAAAGATTAAAAAATAAAAAATAAAAAAAAATAAAAATAAAAATTGAGTAAGTAATCAACACTCTATTCAAATTGAATGGATAGGTAGAGGGGAACTTATAGCAATAGATAGGTGAAGACATATAGCAGTAGACAAAAGAAACCATCAGATAGTTTGTCTAAATTTAAAAGGCAAACTGATGTCTTGGTTAAGCAGTTGGATTATAGTGAGGATATTTAGAATAGGCTTAGTGAATAGTTGTTAGATCCGGCTACCATTGACATGGTGGTTAGATACATGGTTTCACTCTTTGATAGATCTTCTTCTCATAGGACACAAGATACAAGACAGGTTGACACAGTGAGGGAGGTCATGAGAGACCTACAAAATGATTTCATAGATGCACGTGGGCCCAGCACATCAGTTCCAGAGATTAGTGCCCCTCTAGTTGAGTTACCCCACACTTTTATCGTAGCGTCATCACCTATCTCAATGGATGAGCACATGAAATTTACACCATCTACAAGATGCATGGAGACTTAGCACTCAAATGGTCTAGTAATACAGTAGGAGTTGACACCTACAGTTGATGTTTTTACTATACCAGATTGTATTATAGAGACAACCAATGGCTCCAGTTTAGTTTGCCAAGAGGATAGTCCTATGCTCGATGTGGAGGGAGTGGCTGATAGTGGGAGTGATGTAGTGTTGGAGGATATGACGGTGGACTTTGGATTGCCAGAGGAAGATACCACTTTTTAGGGCTTTCTTGAGGAGATAGAGTCAGATATTATAGATCTAGATAGTGGAAGCCTTGAGATGGGGTTAGTATAGGAGATGCCAGTATTCTCTTGTGTTTAGAATTTGAGCATGGAGTCCACATGTGGTGATACCAGTGTTGAGTTTGAGATAGTAGACATGGACTCATGCCAGCATGACTCAGATTCATTTGTTGGTAGTGAGTTAGATGAAGTTTAGTTTGGGTCACCACATGAGGTAGAGCCCTTGTTAGCATCTTGGTTTTCTACTGGTACTTCCTATGTGACCCATGAGGATGACTCCATTAGTGGTGAGTCATGTCTGTATCAGACCCTGGGAGAGGAATCTGAGTTGCTGGAGAGTGCAGATCGGTCCCAGGATCTACATTATTTAGAGGTTTCAGAGGATGAAGCAGTTGAGAGTGTTGAGGAGGTAGATTATATAGTAGCTTCCTCAGCTACAGAGGATTTTGATGGAGATGTGTTAGCTACTAGTACTCTATTTGAGGATGTGAGTTTAGTTGTTGGTTCACAGAGCTTAGATGACAGCATAGTAGGGAATAGTATTTTTGAGAAGAGTACGTTGGGTATCACTTATATTCACAGTACACACACTGTGTCAGGGGTGATGCATAGGAGGCCTATAATTCAGAGTCATCATGTGTCTAGTCAGTTGAGATTCAGCGAGTTTGATATTGTTACCACATTCAAGAATTTTGATGCTACTCGGTAGCTGCTTGTTGTTCATGGATGGGGTGCCCCTATGAATGATGAGCATGGTAGTTATTACCTATACCTAACAGAGATTCAGGTCTTATGGGAGGCTGTAAGAATTTTGAGATAGGATTATTTTTGGTTGGTAGCTGATCGAGATCACCTAGTAGAGTGGGGAAGTACAACATATGAGGCACTCTTGGATAGAGAGGATGAGGTGAGTGAACTTGCTCGGGAAATCAAGATGACTTCTGAGGTTTTAGAGAGAACTCAGTCAGCTCTCCAGGAGTCACATGTTTAGTTAGTAGAGGTGACTATGGAATTGATGCGGCTTTAGTCTACACCAGCACCATATCCAGTGTAGCTACATATAGTGGTGTCTGGTGTTTTGGTGATGTCCATAGTTGGGGTTGTTGGATGTGATGGATCTAGGGATACATCCACCCTTGATTCTAGTGTTGGAGGTACAAGTTCACTTCCATCGAATACAAGGGCAGTTTAGTTAGGCTCTTTAGTGAGGGTTGTCGTGTGTCTGACATTGGGGTGGATATTCCGGTTGGGATGGATACTCCAGTTGGTAGAATTTCATCAGGTGATATAGTACAAGACATGGTGGGTAGTGCAGTGGACCCATCAGTGATTAGTGTTTCAGTTCATGACACTACTCCTTTGATTGCTCAACAGGGAGACATGGTATCACCTAAGCTGATTGTTAGTGATCTCATAGCGAGTAATGATAGGTAGTTGGCTATGTCACAGTTAAACAATGACTTGTTATGGATCTAGGGAGAGAAAATGGATGCAACCACCTATAAATTATACTGCACAGAGTCATTCTTGGATCACCTTCTTGAGAGTTCATAATTTAGGGATGGATCTTACCAAGCTTCTGAGGGTGTTCTCATCTGGGGTACATTGGAAAGTTGACTATACTGGTTTATATGACTCTATTTAGTGTTTTCATTATGGCAACAAAGTCATATGAATTTTTGGAGTTAGTACACATTATCAGAAGATCAGAAATTGGCTAAGTATAGAAAATAGGACAGAGAAAGGAACAAACTGTTATAGTTTTGATTAGCGTGTGTTCATATGTTATCCAAATGATATGAGCCTTTGAATATAATCTTATGAGTATGTTTACATGATAATTCTAAGAGAGAATGATCAGATCTACAAGCATGAAGAAGATACAGCCAGTTGAAGAGGTACAACTAGTGAATGCCAGAATAGGACAGAGATCATCGAAAGAGCCGACAAAGATTATTTTGGCATAGAAGTTGCACTTATCCTCAGGAATTGCACCTTTGGATTAGTAATTTTTGGTGACCTAAAAATCTATGGTTAAAATTTCATGAATTGATTCATCCGGGATAATTAGTTAGTGCTAATTTGGTGAATCAAACTGTGTGAAAAGATGTGTCTGTTCGGTTTGAGTAAAGCAGTTATAATTAATGTTAAACTGACTTAATGAAGGGTTGCATGGTTAGTTAAGTGATCATGATATATGGTAAAAGTTTTCCTAAGGCCAAAATGTTCATTTAATTTGAGGAAGTACTTATAGAAGGTCATTTGTGATGGGAAAAGTTGCAGAAGCCAGAGATAAGAAAAGCAGAGTAGAGTATAAAAGCACCAAAGATATATATGTCATATGTTGATGATATATATATTGAAGTAGAAGCTTTCAGAGTGAAGACAAGATTTTTTTAGAGATCAATAAGACATTAAAGCATCAGCACACAAAAGGAACTGATCAGACAAGCAATGTCACAACAACAGTTCACCTTGTAGATACAGTGTGTATCAAATATCCAGAAGGTTGTAGTCTTCACCATTTGGATAGTGAGTCCTTGGATAGTGAGTCCACCACCCCTAATAGGTTTATTGTAAAAGACTCCTAATAGGGTCCAACCCTTAACAAGGTCACTATACTTCATACATTGTAAAGACAACTCCTAACAGGGTTAAGGATCTTCTAACAAGGATCATAAGACACTAGTACAAAATATTTGTGGGTACTAATTCCCACCGGGGTTTTCACCTACATTAGGTTTCCCCGTAATAATATATGGTGTTATGTGTTGTGTATATTTATCTTACTTACATTGATATTCAAGTTCCATACATAAGCATTTAAGTAAAGATTTAGATAATAAGAAAAAGTATTGATTGATACATCACTGATTCACCCCCCCCCCTCTTAGTGATCCTAATCCTAAAAATTGGTATCAGAGCTCTGGTCCTTAGCAAAGAAGTTTAACCACTTGAGAAGATCATGGAGAAGGAAGAAATGAAACACCTAAAAAATAATCTTGAAGTAGCCCTTGAAGAACTTGACACATGTGAAAAAGAAAATGAAGATCTAAAACTAAAAGTTGAAGGCATGCAAATACTTATCAAGAAATTGAAAAAAGAATTAAGGAATTGTTCTTCAAATGATTTGGGGGAAGTAGTCAAAAAGTTGAATAAATAAAATTCATCTCTGAAGGATCAGATTGAAGAATTAGAAGAAAAGCTATGTAACAATCAAGATGCCTATGATGATCAAGTCAAACTGAACACGCTGTTAGATGAAGAACTGAAACAAGCAAACATGGAAATCTTGGAGCTAAGAAACAACAAAGATAAGATGGAATCTAAATTGATTTCAGAAAAGAATCATATTGACAAGTTACACACAAGCAAGGATCTGATAGAATCTTAGTTGTATGCTCAAAAGGTTAAAGGAGATACTAGCAGTATAGGATACAATGAAGCACAAATTCAGATTGATGCCATGCGAGAAAGAATGAAATCACCAAAGGACATTACAGATACTAAGGAGATTGGAAATCAGACTAAGGACAATGTTGAACCACCTAAGGATTAATGCAAGCCAGTTGACCATACTTGTTATGCCTATAACAAGCATGGACATATTGCAAGGAATTGTAAAGAGGTAAGACCCTTCAATGGTTACTGTTATTCATACAATAAATTTGGTCATAAAGCTATAAATTGTAAAACAAGTCAGAAGAACAAGAATCAGAATAATCAAAAAAATCAGAATTAGCAAAGACAAAGAAGTTATCCTCAGCAAAATGTTAGAATCCCTCAGAACATTACATGGTAGATGTGTAATTACAATGGACATATAGCCAAGCAATGCAGCATGATGAATAACAACATCAGACCTCCTATCATTTGTCATTCATGTGGAAAGGCTGGACACATCTCAAGGTCTTGTAGATCAAGAACAAAAGGACAAGAGAATCATAAGAAGTCTTTGTTTGGAGAATCAGGAGAAGTTAAGTCTATGGAAGCTAAAGTTAAATCAGATAAAATATGGGTCAAAGTAAAGAAGGAAAATGAAGAGAACAAGGTAGAAGATGCATCCTTAGTGGACGCACCTTCTACTTCTAAATAGTTGACCCTCATCGTCTTAGGGGGAGCTATTCTAGCTCTAAACCCCTGCGTGGCTGGTATACTCACCATCTAAGTATACACCTTGGATTACAATTTTTTGGTGACATTATAGTGTTGTATGGAAGAGCACACAATCTAAATATTCATTAGGAACAAGATCAAAAGTTATAGTTGCTTTCTGTGTTTACGCGGCAAGTATTAATGGCAAAAATTTACTTTGCAATCACCAAGTCCTCACTTGTAGTCAAAATAAATGATTGGAGATCATAGAAGCCCTAGAAGTTGTATTATCAATGCATTACATTTGTTCTCATCAGCAAAGAAAGGAGATTGATGATCGTTATTTGATAAGCAAAGTCATTCGAGTTTGAAACAAAGCCCAAGCATGGACATGTCATTTCAGAAATTAGTTCAAAACTTACATAGAAATTGAGTAAGTGGTTGGATAATCAAAGGAGAACTTGCAGTCAAGTATAAAAGCATGACAATTAAATTCTCTAGCAGAGATTGATATCAAGAAAATCTTTGAAACATCTTAGAAGTGTTTTATTAGTATGCTTCAGCGCGTGAATTTCATTAAGTGAAATGGGTCAAAATCTTGTTGAGCAGTGTTCTATGTGAAATGTCAGTATAGCCGTTGGAGATATATATTCTTTGGAGCTAACCTGATGTTATCTTTATAATTGCATATTTATTTCTAACCATCTAAGTGTGAATACAACAATAGAGCATTCACGTAAGAGTAGAATTGATTGAAGATACAATTTGAAATATCATGTGAAGAAGCAGATAAAACTATTATGACAGGTCCATATGATTCTGCGACCATAGCCAAGGACATGAAGGATACATTCACGGTTGATAATATTGAAGTATCAATGGAAGCAATGGATATTAATCTAGACAATTTTGAAGAAACATTTGTGAGTACTCAAGAAGCTGAGAGTCTTTATATCAGCAAGGAGATATGTTGATTTTAGATATCACAGGAAAGGAAGTAGAAAAGAGAAGACTAAAGTGATGGACAATTCATCTTCATTGTTGTAAAGATTAGCACGCATAACAAACTTAGACTCGTGGGGAGTAAATAAGTAAGTGGGAGTATATAATCTGAAGAAGTCATGAAAAAGAGATCAGATATTGCAGAAGAGAAGTATATGAAGAAGAGGCTTAGTAAATTGGTTAGCAACTTTACACTTGATCTTAGTTCACTCAAATTGGTCAAGCATCCTTGAAAGAGTTAGTAGCAAAAGGTAGAAAGATTATTGCTGACTGTATGAATCAGGAAAGTTAAGTGCCCATCATTATAAACAAGATCTAGGAGGTAGAGGCTATGATAGAGAAGATAAGGAAATATGTGGAAGAATCCTCCACCGATATCCATATGTGGAAGAATCCTCCACCGATATCAATATGTGTATATCAGGGGCAGATTGATAAGATTGAGAAGGCAGAGAAGATAATATCAAAAGGTGAGTAAAGTAATGTATAGAATATGGTGTCTATCATATGATCAAGGTCCTAGCACAGACTTGGAGAAGATGAAGAAGCTACAATATGCATTATGTTCCCATCTATAGATTGATAATTCATTGATTACATTTTGGGAGAAATGGATCCAGAAGTTGCAGATCCAGATGTGTATGCTGAGTAAGTACATAGAAGTGTTTTTGAGCACCTTTTTCATTAATGTCAAAGGGGGAGTAGAGTATGAAGAATATGGAGTCTAGTATATGGTAAAAGGAAGATATAAGATAGAGAGTTTTTATATAAAAGTACAGATAGTAACTTCACCATATTCCTTTGTTGCCATTAATGACAAAGGGGGAGATTGTTGGAAAGTTAACTATAATAGTTTATATGACTCTATTTAGTGTTGTCATTATGGCAACAAATTTATATGAAGTTTTGGAGTCAGCACACATTATCAGAAGATAAAAAATTGGCTAAGTATAGAAAACAGAATAGAGAAAGGAACAGACTGTTATAGTTTTGATTAGCATGTGTTCATATGTTATCCAAATGATATGTGCCTTTGAAGATAAGCTTATGAGTATGTTTAAATTATAATTCTAAGAGAGCATGATCAGATCTGCAAGTATGAAGAAGATACAGCCAATTGAAGAGGTACAGTCAGTGAATGCCAGAATAGGACAGAGATCATGGAAAGAGCCGACAGAGATTTTTTTGGCGTAGAAGTTTCACTTCTCTTCAGGACTTGCACCTTTGTATTAGTAATTTTTAGAGACCTAAAAATATATGGTTAAAAGCGCATGACTTGATTCATCCAGGATAATTAGTTAGAGCTAATTTGGTGGAGCAGACTGTGTGAAAAGACGTGTCTATTTGGTTTGAGTAAAGCAGTTATAATTAATGTTAAGCCAACTTAATGAAGGGTTATGTGGTTAGTTAAGTGATCAAGATAGATGGTAAAAGGTTTCCTAAATCCAACATGTTCATTTCCTTTGAGGAAGTACTTATAGAAGGTCATTTGTGATGGGAAAAGTTGTGGAAGCCAGAGATAACAAAAGCAGAGCAGAGTATAAAAGGAGCAAAGATATATCTATCATATGTTGATGATATATATATTGAAGTAGAAGCTTTCAGAGTGAAGACAAGATTTTTGTAGAGATCAAAAAGAGGTTAAAGCATCAGCGCACAAAAGGAACTGATGAGACAAGCAGTGTCACAACAGCAGTTCACCTTGCAGATACAGTGTGTATCAAATATCCAGAAGGTTGTAGCCTTCACCATTTGGACACTAAGTCCACCACCCCTAACAGGGTTATTGTAAAAGACTCCTAATAGGGTCTGACCCTTAACAAGGTCACTTTACTTCATACATTGTAAAGACAACTCCTAATAGGGTTAAGGATCTTCTAACAAGGATCATAAGACACTAGTACAAAATATTTGTGGGTACTAATTCCCATCAGGGTTTTCACCTACATTAGATTTCCCTGTAATCATATATGGTGTTATGTGTTGTGTATATTTATCTTACTTACATTGATATTCAAGTTTAGTACATAAGCATTTAAGTAAAGATTCAAATAATAAGAAAAAGTATTGATTGATAGATCACTGTTTCACCTCCCCCCCCTCTCAGTGATCCTAATCCTAACAGGGTACTGGTACGATTCAACATTTGGGGAGAGAGATTGTAGGTACCTTGACTACAATGCTCCCTCAAAGAGATTTTGAGGTTGGGTTTGCTGAGAGGGTCACCCAAGACCCTATCAACTAGTTATGTTGAGTTTGAGATTGGAGCCATCTTTGGGTTTGAGACTGTGGATGATGAGCCTCTGACAGAGGCCAGAGTAGTTTATCATCGTTACACAGTGAGGAGTGCTCATTTGATGAGTTGATGGAACGTAGACTTGGGTTGGGTCCTAATCCTTATCATATGTTATTGGATGGGTTCTCACCGTCAGTAGTTGATGGGAGTTTTGGCTACTGATTTGCAGAGTTATGATGACTGCAAAGATTATATAGTGTGTGGATATCTGAGTCCTGGTACAACTTGGTTAAGGGGTATTCATCACTATTGTGAAAATTCTCTACACAATCAATATAGGCTAGTTGGGTGTGCAGGGGGAGTTCAGGGTGTATGTGATCTGAGTCATCCATACGTATCAGTTTTTGATGGTCTATTTCTCTTGGGATCCAAGCAGAGAATGATTCAGTACAAGAGTGTGGGTGAGTGGTTGTTATGGATCTCTTTACAGAGTCATCCTATTTTTTTTTCAGAGGATGCTACAGGAGCTTGTACTTTGTACCAGGGGCATAGCTTATGGTTTTCCATGGGATCCAGGTGGATTGTGATGTTTCTTGTTTTGGTGATTGCTTGAGGACAAACAATCTCTGGGAAGGGAGGATTGTCATGTCCCTTTTCTAGAGTTGACACCAAATTCAGAGGAGTTGGTCTATTATTGGAGTCTTGGAGGTTAGTAGAGATGGATAGGGACTCATTTAGTGCATACACTAACTAGATTTTGGCTTTACAAGCAGTTTGGAGAAGTTCCTAAATTTTAGGGGATATCCCTAAATTTTAGGAGGTCATGATAGTTTCCAGTCATGAGGTTATTCATGACTCTTCATTTGGTTTCAGTTCTAGTATGATAGGATTGGTTTCCTAACTTCTAGGAGCATCCCTAGATTTTTGGGATGGGACTATTATTAGAGTAATAGTACATTTGTCTTTATAATTAAATCACTTTGGTTTAATTATTAAAGCTCACTATTATTCTATTAACTTAAGTTTGTCATTTGTAGGTGCATGATAATTAATATGTTTATTAATTATTAATGCACAAACCTAGCTTTTTCTGGATTTAGGGTTTCTTACCTTATATGTTGCTTTTGTAATTATTGTTCATTCACTTTTTGGGAAATAAAATTTTGCTCTCACTCCACTGAGATTTTCCAAGGCTTCTGTCTCTATGGTTTCCATTCAGCATTAGGTATTTGCATGTAGGTGTTCTTGGCAAGCTATGTAGTTGGATTTCTCAACTTCTAGATGGTATCAGAGCCACCCTATCACTGCCTGGTTTGAAGTTTTTTTGAAGCCGCGATTCAAAGATGATAGCCACAGCTTCTCTGGGGTTTTTTTGTCACTTTGAAGAGGCACTATTTTTTGGAGCTATTTGAGCAAAAATAGACTCCACGATTGTGTTCAAAAGGCCTGAGAGAGTTGAAATACCTATAAACTTTGCTGGTTTTGGTCATAATGACCCCAAAGGAAAAAAAATTTGACCTCCTAGGCCGTATGGTTCAAAAAATGAGGCAAAAATAAAAAAATTTAAAAAAGGCATTTTTTAAAGGTTTTTTGGGGCTGCCGAAGCACTCTGCCAACTCACCACCCCGGTGCCACCCCGCAACGACCCCGGCTTGGCTCAGCCAGGCCCGCACCGCCCACCAGCCGCCAGTATCCGGCGGAGCAGCTCCACCACCAGCGGTGCCACTAGCGACTGCACTGTCACTTGGGAACCGCCCAGGAGCGGCCAGCCACCGGTGACCACCACTGGTCTGCTACCAACCTACCACCGACATGCCACCATAGCCTACGGGTGATGGTGGTGACGTCAGCCCTCCCAAAAAAAAAATTTCCAACCAAAATTTAAATTTTCCTGCCGTTTTTTGAAATTTTTGGTAACCGAAATTTTTTTTCGATGACAGCCTCGATGGCCGTCAATTTTTTTCCAATGGACAGTGACAAGCATTTGAACATCAAATTTTATCTAGTGTCTAGTTATTTCCATAGAGTTGGTCTTCGGAGGGGCACTTAGTTTTTTGGCTGTAACTTGAGCATACGATGTCCGTTTTTGAAAAACAAAATATCACTGGAAAGGTGTTTCCAAGATGCACATGATGATGCTGGTCTTGTTCATTGATTCTGCCATTTGAGCTCTTATTTTTGGCATTGAAGTAGAGGCTTCCATTTCCTCTCTCTCTGCATCTAGTGTCTAGGTTTTCTTCTCATTTTTTATGCTTTCAGTAATTGTTTATTTTCTATACGGGAGATAGAATCATACATTGTGGGTGGTGCTTTTACTTTCTATGATTTACTTTCAGAAAATAACCCATCTAATTCCATCTTTTTATTCTCTCAATGTCAGACCCCTTTGTGGCCCGACTAACACCGCATAATTACCATACCTGGAAAGCACACATGACCAGGCTACTTATGTCACGTGGCTTATGGTCATGCCTAGATGAAAACCAACCTATCCTATAGTGTCCTTTTGAGGTTCTTCAACACAGGAATAAAATGGATGAAGCCATGGGCTTGATTGCACTAAACATTTATGACAGTCTCCTCTTTCACTTGGATGGTTTGACAACTCCTAGGGCTATTTAGGGCAAGTTTTCAAATTTTTTTGGCACAGTGAATGAGTTTCAGGCACTACAGCTTGATGCAAAGCTGACTACTTTGACTCCTACCAGCTTTCCCACTATGGAGGACTTCTTGATGAAGTTGAAATCTCTGTGCTTAGTTTTGCTGGGATGTGGGAGAAACAAGACAAATGATGAGTGTATCTTCTTGATACTCTAAAAGTTGAGAGGATAGTATCAAATCTTTTCTTCTACTTTCTACTACACCATGGATGCTTTGGGTACTAGACACACCATGCTTTCATTCGAGACATTCTGTGATCAGTTGACATGGGAACAGGCAAAGATCCAATAGATGGATGCTTCTGGCTCTTCTAGCCAAGCATTGGTTGCTCAATTTTCACAGGGGAAACCAAAACAGAAAGCCAAACTGAAGAAATATTCAGCAGGCAATGAGTATTCCTCCAAACCTGCACAAAAAAATGATTCAAAACCTCCAGCTAACCCTTCCAAGGGTAAATATTCATCTAAGTCTACTGAGTCTACCTCCAAGATCTACTGAGTCTACCTCCAAGACTAAGAAGAAATCAGTTGAGACCTACAGTTTTTGTGGAAAGGATGGACATCTTGTTTCTTGGTGCTGGAAACATTTGGAGGATTTAGAGGAAGCCATGCAGGTGTATCACATTTCAGCTCCTTTGTCCACATCCTCCCCTATAGGGAAAGGTCATGCTCTTACTGCATGAGCTACGACTTCTGGGCCCACCTGGATTCTTGATTCTGGAGCCTCTCACCACATGACTCACACTCAGGAATTGGCCACCTCACTTGCCCCTTGTGCTACTTCAAAGATTGTTGTTGGGAACTCATCTCATCTTTCTGTTTTGGGTTCTAGTTCTATTGCA
Source organism: Thuja plicata (assembly GCA_018584345.1). NCBI lineage: Eukaryota > Viridiplantae > Streptophyta > Pinopsida > Cupressales > Cupressaceae > Thuja > Thuja plicata. Next base: position 1,103,313 of record MU224838.1, on the reverse strand, counting down.
TTAGCTAGGGGTTCTCTTCAGGATGTTCTCTTTGTCCCTAAAATTTTGATGAACCTACTATCTATCTATCAGATTTGCCACTCTAGCTCTGGTAAGATAGTTGAGTTCTCACCACATGATGTGGTTATTAGGGACTTACATTATTCTGAGATGATTGTGGCTACTGGGAGTGTTGACACTACATCCTGACCGTACAGATTTGATGGATTTAAGTCTTCTACTGGCACAAGTTCCTGTCTTATAGTACATGCAGATTTAGTGAGCAAACTTTGGCATGAGTGTTTGGCCCATGTCAATTATAGATATCTTCAGCAGACGAGCACATAGGCACTTGTTCTTGGGCTTCCACAGATTACTTGCACTGATGAGGTTTGTCAGCCTTGTGTTCTTGGAAAACAACATAGGGATCCTTTTCCTCAGGGATGAGCTACTCGTGCTTTGGCACCATTGGAGTTGATTCATAGTGACCTCATGTCATTTGCCACTCCTTTTTTTGGTGCCAGATATGCGCTCACCTTCATTGATGACTTCTCCAGGTGCACATGGGTGTACTTTTTAAAGTACAAGTCTGATGTCTTTGATTTATTTTGAGTCTTTAAGACATTTGTGGAGAAGCAATCTGGTCTTTCTATTCACCGGATACACAGATAATGGGGGGAGTATGTGAGCCAAGCTTTCAGGTATTTTTTCTCTAAACATGGTCTTCAGCATTAGTTTTCAGTGCCCTACACCCCTCAGTAGAATGGTGTGGCAGAGAGAAATAATAGAACACTTCAGGAGATGGATAATTGTATGATACAGTTCAGGTCCATGGATTCATCTTTTTGGGCAGATGTAGTCAATTGCACCAACTATATTTAGAATCAGATGCCTCACAAGGAAATTTGGCATATGACTCCTAAGGAGGCTTGGTCTCATGTCAAGCCTGATGTATCTTCATTCTAAGTTTTTGGTAGCGAAGCATGGGCATTTGTGCTTGACGCTCAGAGGAGAGCGATGGAGCGGAAGAGCTGACACCTCATTTTTGTTGCCTACTGTGAGGATGTTAAGGCATATAGGTTGTTTGATCCTGATTCTAGAGAGGTCCTATTTGGATGGGATGTCCAGTTTGATGAGCACCTTCCTGCAGTAGATACCCTACTTCTAGAGTCTACTTCACTTACCACTACTCCCTCATCTCTTCCAAATTTGTTTCAGGATGATGAGGATGATGATCTTGGTGATCTGCATTTACCTCCACCACAAGATCCTCCATAGATGCCTCGATGGGCTCATGTTACAGTTGATGTTGCAGGATCTCTCGCCGGTGACCCTTCCACTTCCTGTCGCACCCGGTCTCATATTGCGCGTTCCAGTCTTCTAAGTCATGCTATATGTGGTGATCCTCAAACATTTAGGGTAGCGACAGGACATACTAAGTGGGACAATGCTATGGAGGAGGAGTATTCTTCTTTGATGAAGAATCATACTTGGGATCTTTGTTCTCTTCCTAAGGGAAGATAGTTAGTGCGATGCAAGTGGTTGTATCATACTAAGTTTGCTGCTGATGGTTCTATAGATAAGTACAAGGCACGTCTTGTTGCGAAGGGTTTTTCCCAGGTTGAGGGTATTGATTACACTGAGACATTTTCCTTAATCACTAAGATGAAATCTATTCACCTTGTCTTATCCCTCAGCCTATCAGGGATGGCCCATTTTTCAGATGGATGCGAAGAGTGCCTTCTTACATGGTGATCTTTTTGAGGAGATTTACATGGAGCAGCCTTAGGGATTTGTGCAAGATTCCTCCTTGGTTTGTAGACTTCAGCATTCTTTGTATGGTCTCAAATAGGCCCCTCAGGCTTGGTATGAGAAGATGGACTCCTTTCTACTTTCTATAGGATTCACACACTGTCATTCTGATCCTACAGTCTACATTCAACATCTTGAGGATGAGGTTTTGATCCTTGTGCTATATGTCGATGATCTTCTCATCATAGGTAGCTCATCTTCTATGATTCAGGATGTTCAACGTGCATTGATGGAGCAGTTTGAGATGATAGACCTTGGTCTATTACACCTCTTTCTATGTCTATAGATTGTTCAGTCCCCTACTGGGATCTTTGTTTACCAGCAGAAGTATGCTCTTGACATGCTTCAGTGCTTTGATATTCTTGATTGTAAGCCTACTCCCACACCTTTTCAGTTAGGTGTTACTTTGTATACCTCTTGCACTTTGCCTTCAGTTGATTCTACATTGTATCGACAATTGGTTGGCAGTTTGTTATACCTGATACACACTCATCCTGATCTCTCCTTTGCAATTGGTCTAGTCTCTCGGTTCTCACATGAGCCTCATGAGAGTCATTGGCAAGCTGCCAAGCATATTTTGAGATACATTCAGGGCACACTTATGTATGGCATCCACTATACATTAGGGGCTCCTCACATTGTTGGCTACACTGACTCAGATTGGGCTGGTGATGTTGATGATCGGAAGTCTACTTCTGGCTTTGTTTTTTATCTTGGCTCCGGTCCTATCACATGGTCGTGCAAGAAGAAGAATGCTCACATAATTTCATCTATAGAGGCTGAGTACAAAGCAGCAGTGTATGCTAGCCAGGAGATTCTCTGGCTTCAATAGTTGATGACTGAGTTTGGCTTTCCTCCTGATTGTCCCACTATTCTTTGGTGCGATAATCAGAGTGCTATTCACATTTCCCGCAACCCAGTGGAGCATCAGTGCACTAAACACATTGATCTTCATATGCATTTCATCTATTAGTAGATTCAGGATGGTGTTCTCACTTTGGAGTACATTCCCATTGATGTGCAGGTTTCTGACATCTTCACCAAACCTTTTGCATCTCTGCGCTATCTTCACTTGTGTTCTATGCTTGGGGTGACGGAATTTGACCTTGGGGGTCTTGATGAGGGCTTCCTTCCTTCATTTTTTTTAGCATGTGTGTTTTATCTCTTTTCGGAGAGGGGTTTTTCCCACTAGGTTTTCTCCTTTATCTCCGGTTCATAGAGATTTCCTTGTATTGGGTACCTGATCAAGCCTTGTTGTCGGGACCCATTGCTTTGCTTTCATAGTTGTGCTAGGTTAGTTACCTCCTAAGCTTCACTTAAGGGGGGGTGTTAGAGTAATAGTACATTTTTATTTATAATTAAATCACTTTGGTTTAATTATTAAAGCTCACTATTATTCTATTCACTTAAGCTTGTCATTTGTGGGTGCATGATAATTAATATGTTTATTAATTGTTAATGCACAAACCTATCTTTTTCTGGCTTTAGGGTTTCTTACCTTATATTTCGCTTTTGTAATTATTGTTCATTCACTTTTTGGGAAATATAATTTTGATCTCACTCCACTGAGATTTTCCAAGGCTTCTATCTCTGTGGTTTCCATTTAGCATTAGGTATTTGCATGCAGGTGTTCTTGGTGAGCTGTGAAGTTGGATTTCTCAACTTCTACAACTGCTAGTTGACCCATCTCATTTGGCATCAGTCACAGATAGGTGACATGGTTAGATTCATGTTTATTTGGCTGGTTTGGGCTATCAAAGGCAAAAAAGGACTGTCGTGTCCCCTCTTTAGCTCTGTCTAGTAGAGACATGAGAGTAAGCCTATTATGGGGTCTCCTAGGTTGACAATGGTGGTTAGAGACTCACTCAGGTTATTCAGTGTTCAGATTTGGTATCTTGGGAAGTAGCAAACTAGTTGGGGTAGTTCCTTGATTTTAGGAGGTAGTTCCTACATTTTAGGAGGGAGATTCCTACTTTTTAGGAGGAGGTGTTAGCTTCCAGTTTTGAGGTACTACAAGATCTTCCTTTGGTTTCAGTTTCAAGAGATTTTGGTGTCTTTCCTAGTTTCTAGGAGCATCCCTAGATTTTAGGGATGAGAGTGCTAGTTATCCCAGGTTGTCTGACATCAGTCATAGGTAGGTGACATATTCAACTTCAGCATTTTGGGGTGTCTTGGGTATTCCTTGGCTATTTGGGATATATTTTAATATTTTCCTAAGTTATCATTTTAATAATTTAAATAAGGCTATGCCTATAGCCATTTTGGAGAAATATGGGGGTTTTATGACTTCAGATGCCTATGTGTTATAGCTCGTTAGAAAGGCCTTGCAATTTTCTATATGATTTTCACCTTATAGAGTCTTTTTGGTGCTTGGAACTATTTAATTATAATAAAGTGACATTTTCTCTATCGTTTGGATGCCATAATTTAGAAATATCATTTAATTATAAAGTGCACTCTTAATTATCTTTTAGGGTTTGAATTGCAAAGGAAAGGAGATATAAGGAGATGGAAACCTAATTGATGGCATATTTTATCATTTTGAAACTTATTTTGGATGCCTTTCTTTGGAAGAGCTTGCTCTCACCTAGGACGCAAACCCTAGAGCTAAGATTTGATTTTGTTGGGACATAGCCCTCAATAGGATTGGAATCAAAGTTTTTATGCACACAGATTAGTCAAAATTGGGGACCAAATTATCTCATTGCATTCACACTCTATAGGAAAGAGATTCTTAGAAAAGATGACCTCTTGTTTCAGCTTGGGTGTTTCCTGCAGTAACACATGAGGGTTTTGGAATTTGTTTCAGCAACATTGTTTGATTACTTGGCTTATGTTGGCATTAGCTGGTCTTCATCTTCAGCTGGCATTAATCTTATTTGGGGGAAAATTTGTATTGGAATAATTTAGAAACAAATCAGAATATACTAGTATGATTCTAGAAATCATTTCCAAATTTCAATATATTGTTGCGTATGATTCTTATTGTTGTCTATTTTCTAGTTATTATTTGTTTATTCATTGTATTGCATATATTCTGAAAAACACCAAAAAGAAAACAATCATCTTCTACAACTTCTGTCTATCTCTCAAAGACCAAAAAATAATAAATTTATAGGATAATATAGTTTATATAATTAAAAATAAAGCAACATCAGTAAGAGAATCCATCAGGGATCTTTCAGAAGAATGGGATGGAAGCATAGAGAGGAGTGTCAAAATTGCAGCTATTGTTCCACATGATAACATGGTAGATGAAGTATTTCCAACACCATCTATAACTCAAACAACAACCCCTTCCAATCTTGGGAAAACACCACAAGTTGTAGCTCAAGCCACACCTTCATTCAATTTTTTCCTTATTTTCTCATATAGATGACCCATTAACATTTGAAGAGGCTGTGAGTAGTGATATATGGGCACAAGCCATGGATGAAGAGATTAAATCCATCAAGAAGAATAAAACATGGGAGTTGGTAGACTTTCCTAAAGCCAAAGATGTAATTAGTGTCAAATTGATCTATAAGACTAAACAAGACACTAATGGAAATGTGCAAAAGTATAAAGCAAGGTTAGTTGCTAGGGGCTTCACACAAAAGCCTTGTATAAACTTCAATGAGACATTGTCTCCTATTGCTCAGTTGGATATGGTTAGGAATGTTCTAGCTATTGTTGTTAGTAATAACTGAGAGGGGGGGTGAATCAGTGGCATAAAAAATATTCCAATAATCAACCCAAAAACTTAGTACCACAATATTAAGCCTTTAGTTATCTTGAGTCCTATAAGATGAATGCCTCCAAATACTTTTATCAAATTTATACTGCTCGGAATGCTTTGTAAAACCTTCTACTATATGTTTACCAAATAGCAGTCTGTTAATTTACCAAAATACAGTAAATTATCTAGAGTATATCAATCAATCCAATTAAGTTAAGTATAATGCAAAACACTAAAGTAATGACTCATTTACACATTGACACATGTATTTTTAACATGGAAACCCTATTAAGGGAAAAACCACTTGGGACTGGTAACCCAAAATTTTCACTCTTCTAAAGTGAGTTCGGTGAAGAGATAACCCAGTTAAAGGTTACAAACACACTGTTAGGTGTGACCTTGACAGAGGATTTAAAATTTTAGTCTATCACTTGATATCGGGCATCTCTATTCTACCTTTCTTGATCAAATACTCACTTGGCCTGTCAATAGGTATCTGGCATCTCATGCTATCTTCATGATCAGACTTTTTGATACTCCTTGGGATGTATCTCAATATCGAAAGGATCTTGAAATCCCACTCGGTTAAGAGACTTTCTGAATCAATGGTTAAACTGAAACAGTATGATATGTTCACATATACAACTTATGCTTGTAGATTTTTAGATCTATTATAATCTCATAAAACTATTCTGATCAATATATCTTGGTTTATACATTTTCTCCACTTTGATTCTTCTCGGTGATGTTGTGCTTTGTTGCTCGGTGTCCACAAATTTTTTTAGCTCTTTCCTTAGCTTGTTGATCAAGATTGTAAGAAGTTTCTCTTCAGCATCCTCTTTTCATTCATTAACCTACCACACCAATTCATAATGAATTTATTTGTCTCTTTATAGACATGATATCACTATTATTAGGTTCTTGATTTTCTTGATCTTGGCATGATCCACAATTCTCGCGAATTAGATTTAAAGAAAAACTCTTGTTTTACCTCATTGAGATCTTCTTGCCAGCTAGACAAAATAGCTTTAAATCTATTACTTATCTCTGGCTTTATCTTGTCGATGAAAACAAAGATAACTACCAGTTAAGTCTATATTTATTTCTGCCACCTAGATATGTTTTTATTTCTGAACTCAAGTTAATTTTGGTGTTTAACTCTTTGATAGCTTCGGTCAACAATCCAATTCACCTCGAGCTTCTCCGTCAGTTTACACTATGTTGCTGGTCATCATTTATGCTTTTGATTCTTCTCATCAGTGTTCTTTCTTAGGCATCACTATGACTTGACTTTTGGTGATCTTTGTTTGTCAGTGTCCACTAACTGTCGGTGTTCGAAGTCATATTGTGAATACTTGTCTTTTATGCATTACTAAAAACATAATCTTTTTCTCTTTGATTCCCTAAAGTCTTTGACACTGTGATTATAAATAATTAGATTATATCAAGTTGACATTAAGTAAAATAAAATCCATTAACTAATTTAATGTCTTGCATTATCCTTCTGCATTTCGGTGATCAACTTAACATCTTCAAACATTCAATCAGTTACATATCATCAATTGCTGCCCACACCAAGTTGCCCATATACCAAAGGGATGTGAATGTGGAATTTTTGAATGGATATTTAGAGGAGGAAGTGTATGTGGAACATTCACAAGGCTATTAGATACCAAGTCATGAATACAAGGTGTACAGGTTGAAGAAGGCACTTTATGGATTAAAGCAAGCTCCTAAAACTTGGTACAGCCACATTGACTCCTATCTCATTCAAAATAGTTTTCAAAGAATCACTTGTGAGCCAACATTTTACATAAAAGTCAATAAAAAGGGTGAGATTTTAATTTTTTTCTTGTATGTGGATGATTTAATCTTTACCGATGATCTTGGCATAGATTCCTTCAAATCAACGATGAAGAGTGAATTTGAAATGACTGATTTGGGGCTTATGATGTAATTTTTGGGCATTGAAGTCCATCAAACAAATGATGGTATATTAATTTCTCAATATAAATATGCAAATTAGGTCTTGAAGAGATTCAATGTGGCAAAGTGCAATGCAGCCCAAACACCAGTTATGACAAGTGGTGCAGGAGCACCTAGGTAAGGCTAAAATGTAACCTAGGGCTTGTAAGTTGTTTTTGGCTTGTAGTGGTTCTAGCCAAACCACTAGTGGAATAATAGGAGTAGGTGGGTCCTAGGATTCTTGAAGGTTTATTTGGAGGTCTTATTAGGTCTTTAGTGTTTTCCTTGCAAGCAATGTCCAAAGTTGTCATTTGTACCCATATTGCCTATTTAGTGGCAAAAGTGGAAATTATGTATTTAGGGGTCAAATTAAGCAAGGAAGTTTTTAGGAGACCTATTTGAGGTTTAATTATCCTATATATGCTATTTTTTTAAGTTATTGAGTTGGTTGACCTTCTTTTATGCCAAAATCCCAAAAGTTGTAAAAGTTGTCAATGTTGTCATTGACAACATTGACAACAATTGTTGCAAGATTGCAGTTTCAGGAAAAATGGTTCCTTAACTATCTAAAACCATAGAGACAGGGATTTGTTCAACTATATGAGGCCTCCCTTGACCTCTGAACAAGGTTGGATGACATTTTGAAAATAGAGTAATTGAAGAGTGACAAGTTTTCTGTGTATTTTGAAGCTTTTCTTTGCTTGTAGTACTTTAATGGATTAGATTGATTTCTATAATGGTTGAAGAAGTTTGAGTAGTTCATTTCTTGATTATGTGTGGTGGTAGATTGGAATTTTGTATATTGTTTGTTAGGTTGTAAAATTATTTTGTTTTAAGCTCTCTCACTGGTATGAACCAGGAAGGCTATGCAAATGGGGTCATAGCTCATCATTCCACCGTAGAATTTGTATAGGATTTTGGAATGGATGAGGTCACTCCATGTACTATGTGTTTACAGAAGCAAGGGCCCTGGGAAGCTTTTCTTCTATTTTGGCAATGATGCCCTAGGCAAGCCTGTGATGCATGACTAGGGTCTATAGAGCATTGCAAGTGAGTTACATTTGGTTGAAATCATTGTATGATTTAACTTGAGATTGTGGAGAGGTATATTGGTGTGTGAAGTATCCCCAAATCAAAGGAGAAGTGTTGGTGAAGTGTTATAAGTGCCAAGAAACCAAATCTTTGTGCAAACAGTCCTATTTCTTTGAAACCCTAATTTTTAGGCATGATTATAGATTTCTGGTGTACGGATAGTTTGGGGAGTGAAAACCAATGAAATATTGTAGGGTTCCATAAAGGGTGTCTAGAAGTAGATTTTATTTTGGCACTGGTTAAGGATTGTCTTAAGTTATATCTATAAAAGTGCCTAATTAGGCCTAATGCTTGTAGCGCTATTTTGCGTGTGTTTGGAGTATGAATTGGAACTTGATTAGAGTCTCATTGAAAGAAGTGTGGTTAAGCATTTGATTGGATCCTATGGACCTATTTTGAATCCTATCTCTCCACATTGAAGTGATCTTAAAGCTAATGGGTGAAATAGTGAAGATGGTGCAAGAAGAGCACTATAGCAAGGAGATATGTAGTTTGATTTATTGATTGGTGGACACAAAATGAATCAGAGAAGGTTCTTGAGAAGAGGGACCTTAGAAGTTAGGGTTAGTGAAGAACCCTACTAGGATAGAGAAGAGGCCTATTGAAGACCCTTGTGGATTATAGGATAAAGAGATAGGTTTGTGTTACATCAGATTGGTATCAGTGCAAGTTAAAGACATGGGAAGTCAGTGTACATCTACAGCTACTGGTTAATCAGTAGGAGAGTCAACGGTGACTAATGTAGAGCCATCTAAAGAGGTGGATGAGAAAAAGGAGAAGAATATAATCCTTGAAGAAGCCTTAGAAGGAATGAGGATAAGGCTAGAAGAATCTGCTAATGCAGCAGCTAGGAATAAAGAACTTGAAGGCAGTAATAGGGGTAAAAAGATTGATGAGGAGGAAATTATCCATGAACCAGACCCACCATTGTATGAAGAGCCATTATTGAAGGCCATCAAAGAATGAGGTGGCAAAGAAATGGAAGGGATACCACTGTTTAGTGGGAAGATGGACATTGAGGCAGTGATGGATTGGGTTGAAGGAATGGAGAACCATTTCAAGTGTGAAGGGGTGATAGAGGCATAAAAGATAAAGGTGGCCAAATCAAGACTCAGAGGGTTAGCCCTAACATGGTAGAAATACCTTCAAGATGAGAGGGTTAGATTGGGTAAGAAACCCATAGCCAATTGGAATATAATGGTGACTAAGCTAAAGGATAATTATCTGCCAGAGGACTATGAGATTCAACTTCATAGGAAAAGACAAAATTTAAAGAAAAAAGAATTGGATGTGGCCTCTTATACAGAGGAATTCCAAAGATTGTGTCTTAGGTCTAAGAAAAAAGAAGAGGAATCAATCAAGGTTGCTAGGTACTTGGGTGGATTGAAATGGAATACCCAAGATGGGATTAGTGTGTGGATACCGACCATAGTTCAGAGGTGTCATCAATTAGTGCTAAGGATGAAGGAAAAGAATAGGAAGAAAGGTGACTCTAACTTCAAGAACAAAGGTAGAGGAAGAGATCAACAGATTCAAAGAGGAGTATATCAAGGTAGAGGCAATGAGAAAAGGACATAAGGTGAGAAAAAAATGATAGAGCATAATACTGAAAGCACTCCAAGATGGGGCTATAACAGAGGTAGGAGTAATCAAGAAGGTCCTAGAAGAGAAAGAGGAGGTAGAAGTAACTCATACTTTGCAAGTATGAAGTGTTAAAACTATGGTCAATTAGGCCATCTAGCATATAGATTCCCTGAGAATCCTACTACTTCAAATCATGATAAGAGAGTGGCCTATGCTCATGAGGACACTTCAAGTGTCAAAGCACCTGAGATTGACAATCTAGATTCAGATCTGGGTGAAAACCTAATGTTTAGGAGAGTGTTGATAAGACAACTAGTTAAGGATGAACCCAAGCATAGGAGTGCTTTGTTTAGGATAAGATGCAATCTTATCCTTGGAAATTTTTTTAAGATGATAGTGGACTCTAGTTCCACGGACAATATCATCTCAGAGGAAGTAGTCAACAAACTCAAGTTGAGTAAGTACCCCATGTAAATCCCTATAAGGTGACTTAGTTAAACAAAGACCAAAGTGTATTGGTGAATGAGTAGACATGGGTTGAATTATCTATAGTAGAGTATAAGGAAAAACTATTGTGTGACATCCTACCAAAGGATTCTTTGTCATTTGTTGTTAGGAAGACCTTGGCAATTTTACAATGGTGCAATGTATGATGGAAATGAGAATTCTATCACTTTCAAGAAAGGAGACAAAACTTTCAAGATTCAGTCTCTTCTAGAAGAGGAGGAGCCATAGTCCAAGACTCCTAACATCATGTTTTGTAGTGGAAAGGAGTTTGTGAAATATCTTAAGGATGAAGATAATGAAGGATATGCTATTGTTCTTAAGCCTAAAGAAGAAGAGAAGTTTGTCAAGGAGCCCTTACCAGCAAAGATACAAGAATTTCTTGAGAAGTATAAGGATATAGTGAGTGATGGGACTCCTACAACCTTACCTCCTAGAGGAGTAATAAATCATCAGATATAATTTGTCCTTGGTGCATCTTTTCCTAATAATGCAGCTTATAAGCTTACCCCTAATCAGAATTTGGAAGTGGCAAGGCAAGTACAAGAGCTCTTGGATCAAGGCTTGATCAAGAAGAGTATAAGCCCATGTGTAGTCCTGATTGTGTTGGCATCCAAGAAGGGAGGAAAATGGAGATTTTGCATAGATTCAAGGGCCATAAATAGAATTACAATAAGGTATAGGCTCCCCATACCTAGGATTGAGGATCTCATGGAATACCTTGGTGGGGCAATATACTTTACGAAGTTGGATTTAAAAAGTGGTTATCACCAAATTAGGGTGAAAGATGGGGATGGATGGAAAATGAAATTCAAGACCAAAGATGGATTATATGAATGGCTTGTGATGCCATTTGGCCTCACAAATTCTCTGAGCACATTCATGAGGCTCATGAATGAAGTGCTCAAAGAATTCACAGGAAAGTTTGTAGTTGTATACCTTGATGATATACTGATATTTAGTATGACAAAAGAGGAGCATATCAAGCATGTAGAGGCTATGTTGCAGAGATTACATGAAGAAAAGTTGGTTATAAATCTTGAGAAATGTGTTTTATTCAATAAAGAACTAGCATAAAATAGGTCTTTATAGTTTCCAAAGGGTCCTTGGAGATGGATCAAGAAAAATTTGCAACTATCCTAAACTGGTCACCACCTACCACAGCCACTAACGTAAGAAGTTTCCATGGCTTAGCCCAATTTTATAGGAAATTTATTAGAAATTTGAGTGGTATGTGTGCACCTTTGTTAGATACTATAAATGGTGGGGTAAAAACAAAGTTTAGGTGGAACTTAGAAGCACAAAAAGCATTTGAGATGTTGAAGAAACAAGTAGCCACACAACCCATCTTAAAGTTGCCTAGTTTTGAGAATTTGTTTACTATTGAATGTGATGCAAATGGGATGGAAGTAGGGGGTGTGTTAAGAAAATAAGGTAGGCTAGTATCCTTCTTTAGTGAGAAATTAAATGAAGCTAAGAAGAAATACTCTTCTTATGGCTTAGAACTATATGCCTTAGTCCAGTCACTCTTCAATTACTCTATATTCAAAATGTCATCCAACCTTTTTCATAGGTTGAGGGTGGCCTCATATAGTTGACCAAATACCTATGTCAATGGTTTCAGATAGTTAAGGATCCACTTTTCCCAAAAATGCAATCTTGCAACAAATATTGTCAATGTTGTCAATGACAACATTGACAACTTTTGGGATTTTGGCATAAAAGATGGTCAACCAACTCAATAAATTAAAAAATAGAATATCTAGGATAATTAAACCTCAAATAGGTCTCCTAAACACTTCCTTGCCTAGTTTGACCCTTAAATACATAATTTCCACTTTTTCCACTAAATAGGCAATATGGGTACAAATGACAACTTTGGAAATTGCTTGCAAGGACAACACTAAAGACCTAATAAGACCTCCAAATAAACCTTCACACATACTAGGACCCACCTAGTCCTATTATTCAACTAGTGGTTTGGCTAGAAGCACTACAAGCCAAAAATAACTTAAAAGCCCTATGTTACATTTTAGCCTTACCTAGGTGCTCCTGCATCATACTCCCCCACAAAGGAAAGTTATGTCACTCCTATAGACAACATGTCTTCAGAGATTCCCACCTTGTTGAAGTATTCTTCTACAATCCATGAGGCCTCTAATTCAGGCCTATTCTTCCACTAGATGAGGTGTTCCATCTACACCTTGTGCTTTGTATTCTTCTTGATTCTTGAATCTAGAACTCTGTCAGCTTCTAACTGTGGCTTGGGAGGTAATATAGTAGCCTCAACATCACTACTGACCCCTTGACTGCTTTGGCCCATCTCATCGAATTGACCTTTGAAATTGATCAAGTCTTGAACATTAAAAACAAGAGATATACTCAAATATGAAGGTAAGTCTATTTTGTAGGCATTAGCCCCATATTTGGCTATGATCTTGCAAGGTCATGCCCTCTTCATCTGAAGTTTAGTAGGAAAACCTTTCTATAACAAATATTTGTTCATATGAACCATCACATACTCACCTACCTAAAACTAAATGTCCGTCCTCTTTTCATCAACTTTGGCCTTCACATTTTGTGTATTGTCTTGTATGGTCTTCTTGACTTGTTCTTGGATCTCCTTCATGGTTTGAGTGAAGTCCTTAGCATGAGCACTCATTTAATCCATGCCTTCAAGATCCCTAAGCTCACATGCACATCTTGGGTGCATCCCATAAACTATCTCAAATGGGCTTCTCCCTGTGGTTCTGTTCTTGCTATCATTATAAGCATACTCTCCTTGGGGAATGACCCCATCCCATGTCTTACCATAATCCTTATTTAGGAACCTCAATAGGTTACCCAACACTCTATTGACCACCTCAGTTTGGCTATCTGTCTGAGGTTGGTAGGATGAACCAAAATAAATATTAGTACCCAATCTATTCCATAATGTTCTCCAGAAATGGCTCATAAATTACACATGCTTATTTGATACAATACTTAGGGGCAAACAATGGATTCTCACAATCTCCTTAAAGAACAAATAGGCTATGTGGCTAGCATCATGAGTAGTCTGGTAGGGAATGAAATGTCCCATTTTGCTATTTCTATAAACCACTAAATAAATGTTGTCATATCCGTGCTTTGTTTTGGGTAGACCTACTATGAAGTCCACACTCACACACTCCCGTGGCCTATTTGGGGCTGGTAAAGTTTGGTACAAACCTACATTGCTTATTCCTCCTTTGACTTTCATGCATATTACATAGTGCTCAACATACCTAGTAACATCTCTTACAAACTTTGGCCAATGGTAGAACCTTTCCATAAGCTACAAGGTTTTGTTCATGCCAAATTGATCACTCAAACACCCATTGTGTTTCTCTTGTATGAGATTCTCTCTCATGGAGCCTCTTGGCACACACAACTGATTACCCTTAAATAACAGTCCATTCTGTAAAGTAAAATCAGAAAAATTTCTATGGAAATGATTCTGAAATCAACACACACCTTTTATGCTTCACCAAAGTCTTCATCTTCCTTGTAGAGATGTATGAAACTCTCTATGCCAATGTTGTTTGATTGAACTTCTTGGATAGTAAACAACCTCCTACTTAGTGTATCTACAACCTTATTTAATTGCCCTTTCTTATGATTAATTGTAAATGTGAATGATTGCAAGTATTCCATCTATTTCAAATGTCTATTACTGAGTTTCTCCTGAGTATTGATATAACTAAGGGCCTAGTTGTAATTAAACACAACAAATTCCTTGGGTAATAGATAATGCCTCCAATTTCTAAGTGACTGAACACCTAGTTAAGGCTAAAATGTAACCTAGGGCTTCTAAGTTGTTTTTGGCTTGTAGTGGTTCTAGCTAAACCAATAGTGGAATAATAGGACTAGGTGGGTCCTATGATGTGTGAAGGTTTATTTGGAGGTCTTATTAGGTCTTTAGTGTTTTCCTTGCAAGCAATGTCCAAAGTTGTCATTTGTACCCATATTGCCTATTTAGTGGCAAAAGTGGAAATTATGTATTTAGGGGTCAAATTAGGAAAGGAAGTGTTTAGGAGACCTATTTGAGGTTGAATTAGCCTAGATATGCTATTTTTTAAGTTATTGAGTTGGTTGACCATGTTTTATGCCAAAATCCCAAAAGTTGTAAAAGTTCTCAATGTTGTGATTAACCTCGGTGGCGGCTTTACTGGAGATTTTTGTGCCTAATAAAAATTATTTTAGCAGGTTTTCATATGCAAAAATATAGATTCATAAAGGCCATTTTGTAACCCATTTTTTTTCACTTTACGCAACAGCTTAGATTTTTTTCTTGCTCTGGTTTTTTATGGCCTTCTGCTAAAAAGGGTTCCGCTTCTCTCTGGGTTTGGAACTTTTGGGTGAATACTGCTCAGAGCTACATTGTGAAAATGGGAGGGGACCACCATAGGATTGAACCCAATAGAATCAAGGAAGATTTTACCTTTGACCCCATGGTCATGTATTTTTCCAAGGAAGGAGGGATTCTTCCCTTCATGAAATGTTTGACTAGGCATGATGAGATGATTTCTCGCTAGTTTGTCAAAAGCTGGTGCGAAAGAAGAGTAACTATTAATGACATCACCTTCAAAATCAACAAAGAGGTGATTGGTAAAGCTATGGGCATGGAAACCATGTACAAAAAGTGGAAGAAAACAACTAAAACCCAATCCGAAATGGAGTTTGATCAGTTCTTTGCAAATGATGATAAACCTGTTTCAAAGAATGGGGGCTATAGCACGACGCATCTTCCCAAATTCTGGCCAAAGATGTGTAAGATTGTGATGAAATAATTCACCTTGGAGGGAAGGTTTGGTACTTTCTATAACTATCACCTTCCCTTTCTTAACCATCTTAGACATAAAATGTTAATTTCAATGCCTTTTTACCTTCTGCATTCGCTTGAGAATATTGTTATGGCTATCAATGAAGCCATCTCTTTGGGAAAAAAACCCATCTTCCTTCACCAAGGGATTATCTTTAGGATTTACCACTTCCATTGTGCTCTTTGCCCTCCTCCCATTGTGGAAATTACCCAGCTGGCCCAACAAAATCTATCCCTGTCTGTCTCCCTAAATGAAGGTATTCCCTCACCTTCAGACTCCATTGGTGGCTCTACCCCTACGGTTAGCCCTAATTCCTCTAGTATTCGTCTGACCCCTACTCCCTATATAGGAAGCAAGCATGACCTCACATTGGAGGACTCTCCTTAGCCTACTAAAAAGGGAAAAAAAATCTATATATTAACCTAGATTTCCCCCTTAATGTTGACCCTATTTCCACCAGTACCCGTCGGTCTTCCCAGCTTGCCAAAGGAAAAGGGAAACGGGCAATGAAGGAGATCTTTGACAAAGAGGATGTTTTGGTTGAGTCCCCTAGCAGGGAGGACAATCAGAATAATTTTGATTAGGAAGAGAGAAAAATTGAAAAACAAGACACTGAGGCCGATGTGGGTAAAGAAATTTCTAGCCCTGAAAATAGGATTTAGGACCCTAAGTCTACTATGGGCTCTGGGCTCGTGGGAAAAACTAAATTCTAGATGGTTAATCTGGAGAACTCGATGGCCAAACTAAATGGGGACTTGGCTAACACCAATAGGAGGCTGGCAGATGTTAGTAAATTCACTCTAAAATTTATGCACACCTCCTCCACTACCCTCTACCTACTGAATGAACAAGCCTCGGCAGGGAAGGAGTCGGTGGATGGAAACAGAGAACTGTTCAAGTTCCTCAATGAAGAATGGTCGGCCCTGCTACTATCAAAGTGCTTATGCGATCAAAAGGGATCTAGATGAAGATGAATTATGGAATGGGGGGCCACCACTCTGTGGACCCCAAGTCCTATTTTTAGACCAGTAGTTTTTGTTTTAAGTTTAAGACTTTCTGTTTTAAGTTTAAGACTATTTTAAATAGCCCTGCGTGGCTTCATATTTCTTTTTTGATGCACAACTCTGATACTGTTTATTTCTGGGACACTTACCGCTATTGGTTCAGCATTTTTGTTGTGGTTTTTGATAGAGGTAGATAATTTACCTATTTTACTACTGTTGATGATGATGATTTAATATGTTGCTAAGTCTGTCCTGTTAGCTATTTTGTACCTCGGGTTAGCACCCTCTTGCTGCTAAGTCTGTCCTTAACTTTCTAAAACCATTGAGACAGGGATCTGGTCAACTATATGAGGCCTCCCTTGACCTGTGAACAAGGTTGGATGACATTTTGAAAATAGAGTAATTGAAGAGTGATAAGTTTTCTGTGTATTTTGAAGCTTTTCTTTGGTTGTAGTACTTTAATGGATTAGATTGATTTTTGTAATGGTTGAAGAAGTTTGAGTAGTTCATTTTGTGATTCTGTGTGGTGGTAGATTAGCATTTTGTATAGTTTTGTGTTAGGTTGTAAAATTATTTTGTTTTAAGCTCTATCGCTACTTTGAACCAGGCAGACTATGCAAATGGGGTCATAGCTCATCATTCCACTATAGAATTTATATGGGCTCTTGGAATGAGTGAGGTGACTCCAAGTACCATGTTTTTACAGAAGGAGGGGCCATGGGAAGCTTTTCTTCTATATTTGCAATGATGCCCTAGGCGAGCCTGTGATGCATGGCTAGGGTCTGCAGAGCATTGCAAGTGAGTTACAATGGGTTGAATGCATTGTATGTTTCAACTTGAGATTGTAGAGGAGTAGAGTGGTGTGTGAAGGAGCCCCAACTCAAAAGAGAAGTTTGGGTGAAGTGTTCTAAGTGCCAAGAAACCAAATCTTTGTGCAAAGATTCCTATTGCTTTTAAACCCTAATTTTTAGGCATGATAATAGCTTTCTGGTGTACAAATAGTTTGGGGAGTGGAAAATAGTGAAATATTGTAGGGTTCCATAAAGGGTGTCTGGAAGTAGAGTTTGTTTTGGTACTTGTTAAGGATTGTTTGAAGTTATATGCAGAAAAAAGTCTAAATAGGCCTAATGCTTGTATCCATATTTTAGGTGTGTTTGGAGTATGAATTGGAACTTGATTAGAGTCTCATTGAAAGAAGTGTGGATAAGAATTGGATTGGATCCAATTGACCTAGTTTTAATCCTATCTCTCCACATTGAACTGATCTTGAACCTTAAGGGTCAAATAGTGAAGATGGTGCAATAAGAGCACTGTAGCTAGGAGATGTGTAGTTTGATTTATTGATTGGTGGACACAAACTGTATCAGAGAAGGTTCTTCAGAAGAGGGAACTTAGAAGTTAGGGTTAGTGAAGAACCCTACTAGGCTAGGGAAGAGGCATATTGAAGACCCTAGTGGAGTATAGGGTAAAGAGCAAGGTTTGTGTTAGGAAGATGATGGAGCATGTGTGGATTATACACAGTTCAAGAAGCTAGTTGGAAGCCTTATGTATTTATAAGCCACAAGGATGGATATTATGTACGGTTTAAGTCTGATTTCAAGGTTTATGGAGTCTCCAAAAGACTCACATTGGCAGGCTAGTAAGAGAATATTGAGGTATGTGACTAGTACAAAGGACTTTGGCATACTTTATTCCACTTTAGATGTTCAGTCTTATTGGGTACACCGATAGTGATTGTGGATGTAGCATAGATGATAGAAAAAGCACTTTTGGGTATTATTTCATTTTGGTACAGGTCTTGTGTCATGGACGTTAAAGAAACAACCCATTGTGACTCTTTCATCAGTTGAAGCTAAGTATGTGGCAGCCACTAATGTCGCATGTCAAGCCATTTGGATGTGGAGGATGTTGAAATATTTGATGCACGAGGAAAAGGAAGCCACTACAATATTTTGTAATAAAAATTCAGCCATAGCATTATCCAAAAATCATGTATTCCACAAGAGAATGAAACACATTGATACGAGGTACCACTTTATTAGAGAGCTTGTAAGTAACAAAAAAAATTGTCTTGATATTTGCAGCTTTGAAGATCAGTTGGGTGACATCTTTACAAAAATGTTGGCAAAAGACACATTTTAGTATTTGTGAAGTGGCTTAGGAGTTTGTAATTTTTCTCAAGTTTGGAGATCTAAAAATGTATTCTTAGATAACTCTGGAAGTGCTACAACAACTTTTGGACAAGTTTGATGCAATTTTTGATGATCTCCAATTGTTCATAATTAAGGGGAAGTATTGGAAAATGTTAATTAATGATAGCTAAACTGTCAAAAGATTTGATTTTCTATTCTCTGCTGATTTGTTTTTAATTTTTTTAGTTATTTAGCTGAAGAAATATTTTTGGTGATTTTCTCTTGTCATTTTTTGGATTGCCTTGGTCTGCAAGTAAATGTGTATTGCATGTTGGTTGACATATTCTCCAAGATTGTGATACAGTTGGGTAATATCTTTATTTTGTATTTATTTTTGCTGGAGAAAAACGGTGTGTAAGAATAATTCCTCAACTCAAGTCTGGAGGGTTTTGCAGGGAGAAACTTTTTACAGAACAGGATTGCTTATGTATGAATGCAAGTTTTATGTGTAGCTACAACTACTGATAATATTTTGAGTAAATATTCATATCGATAGATCTATCCTTCTTATAAATTTTTTTTGTTTTATCTCTCTTTGTCTGGTCTGTGTTTAAATCCCTAATCTGGTATCAAAGCCAGGTTAATGGCTTCTACTTTTGATGCATCCCTTATCAATGTGCAAAGCCCTATTTTCACCGGCAAAAATTATGAGTATTGGTCTTTAACCATGAAAGCCCTGTTTAGATCTCAAGACATTTGGGAAATAGTGGATTTTTGTTTTCAACGTAAAATAGATGGTCATCCTAGAAAGAACTACCCTAAAATTTATTGTAGAAATTGGAGATGACATTCCAAACAAATTTGAACTTGTTATGTAATATTAGTGTATTTTCAAATATCGTATAAAATATTTAATATATGAAAATAAAATTTTTAATACACTATAAAGATATTAATATAAAAAGATAAATAAAAATAACATTTCTTTTATCCTAATTTGAAAAAACTTCAAGTACACAGCATCCAACATCAAATACAAAATGGCGGAAACCTCAAGCAGGAAACCTATAAACTTGAGCAGGAACCTGCTTTCAAATCCTAGCCATGGCGGTGCAGCTCCTATAGGTACAGTACCTACTTTGGAATCTATTCTCCACCCGGTTGGTGGGCTCCCTCCACAGCATAATGAAATCATGGTTGATGTTGACCAAAATGGATTGAAGTCAACTAGAATTTCTGCCTCCGATAGTAGTTTGAATGAGGGCCCCTCTGACGGTCCTCGACAGGCTCAAGAATATTGTAAAGCTAGAGTGTCAGTTCCCAAGGGAAAGTGGGCGGGCCTCTTCAGGATTAAACCAATAGGAAAATCTACCTTTCCTGGGGTTAATTTGATATCCAACCTGGCAAAAGGAGAATTCTCTATTGTTATCCCAGATCCTCTGATCTATCATTCCATCTTGGCAATGGAAATGATCCTGATAGGCAAGTTTGTGGGAGGAAGACCTAATATTGAAGCTGTCAAATTTTTTTCTAAGAGGAAATGGTTTCTGAAAGGGAAAGTCGATATGACTACAATGGTGAAAGGATTCTTTTCATTCTATTTCTCCAGTATGGAAGATCTTTCTCATATTCTCTATGGGGGCCCTTGGATGCTAGGTCGATTCTCCCTTGCCTTGTGTAAGTGGTCCCCTATTCTAGTTCTAAATGATTCAACATTCTTTATCTCAGCTCCAGTCTGGGTCAGATTGCCAGGGCTCCCTCTCGAATACTGGCATGAAGATATTTTGGGAGGATTGGCTAGTTCATTTGGAGATCTCTTGTCGATTTATCCTATGACGACGGCTAAAATGAGAAGGGTGTATGCTAGGATCTGTGTCAACATCCTCCAGATGGAAGACCTCCTGAGAAATATAGTGATTAAATCTAAGCTTGGATCTTGGTTGCAAGAGGTACAGTTTGAATCCCTCCCCTTTGTGTACTTTTCCTGCAAGAAATTAGGTCATAGAGTGAAAGAGTGCCCTCTCAAAACTCAGAAAGAAAAAAACCCTCCCCTAAAGGAACAAAGAAACATCTAGAAGGAAAAACCATTTCCAAATGCCCCAGCTCCCGCCTCGATAGAACTAGTTATAAATATAGAGAAAGATGTTGTTGCTAGCCTCTTGAATTCCCCATGGGGCGATGATAACCAAACAAGCTGTGAGGTCCCTCCTCCGTCAAAGTCAACTGAGCCAGAGGACTTCTTTGAAGAAGGAGAAATAGCTAGAGATCAGAAAGGTATGGAAACCCTTTGTATTGAGAATTCCTGCTCCCCTTTATATGTTATTATTGATCTAAGTTCTAAATCAACCGACAATATCCCTAGCCCTCAAAATCCTAAGAAAAACCCTAGCTGGGCAGACTCGATTAAAGAATCTAACCCTTTGTCAGAAGATGGAGGGGACCCTTGTAGTGAGGTTTCTACTAGTAAGAAGAAACCAACCAGCAGTATTTCAGGGGTGCCCCAAGGAGGTGTGTTAACTATAGCTAAGAAATTTGATGTGGGAACTCCAAAACCTCTTAGAGCATACCTAAAAGCAGCTTCACTAGAGATCAAGAGAGTAGATGAAGTATAGCGGATGGGAGACAAAGGACCATCCAAGATTGTGCCCAAAAGTTGTAAATGAAGATTATTTCATGGAATATCAAGGGATTAAATAGACCCAACAAGCAGGATGTTCTGAGAAACTTAGTCAGAGATTAGAAACCAGATATAATTCTTATACAAGAAACTAAAATGACAAGAGATAAAGTTGAAAAGATAAAAGTGTTTAAAAATTGTAGTGTGACGGGGTGTAGCTCAGTGGGAGCTTCAGGTGGTATTTCTTCCTTCTGGAACCTTAACACTATTTCTAGGGATCTTATCAAATCAGAAGGCAATATCTCATCTATAAGATTCAATCATATTCCAGATGGTTTCACTTGGGTCCTCTCTAACATTTATGCTCCCAACTCAAAAATTGGAAGGGATAGATTCTAGCACAAACTGGAAGTGGAAAGAAGTAACTTCAAGAATGATTATTGGATGGTGGCTAGAGACTTTAATACTCCCCTGTCTGACTCTGAAAAAATGGGTGGTATCTCTTCTCAGGTAGATAGTGGAGTAGCTCTTATGGATTTCATCAATAACCAAGCCCTTTTGGACCTTGAACTTAGAGGCAGTAGCTTTACTTGGTCTAACAGAAGAGTTGGGGATAATCTAATTCAAGTCTAGCTAGATAGAGCCCTTCTGACTTTGGACTAGATTCTTCTCTATGACTATTCTTTGTCTTCTCTTCCTAGAGTTGGTTCTGACCACTCTCTTATATCTATTCAAGCGAATCCTATTTCGGGGAAGAGGAACTATCCATTTAGATTCAAAAAAAATGTGGATACAGCACCCAAACATTGCTAAGCATATTGAAGAATGGTGGAATATCCAAGTGGAGGGAGCAGTGATGTATAGAGTGGTTCAAAAACTTAAAAACATCAAAATCAGAGTCAACGTCTAGAATAAAGAAGAGTTTGGAGATATTTTTAAAAATAAAAGTCTGATCCAAGCTAATCTTGAAGAAATTCAAAGAACTATTGATCTAGAGGGCCTGACTGAGGACAACAAAATTAAGGAAAATAAAATTCTAGTAGATTATCACAATATTATCTCTAAGGAGGAGGTTTTTTGGAGACAATTCTCTAGAGTACTTTGGCTTCAAGTGGGTGATAAAAATACTATGTTCTTCCACCTTACTTCCAAGAAGCACAAGGCTGCTAAAAGAATAGAACATATCAATGGTAATAAGGGTAAATTGAGCAAGGAAGAGGATATTAAGAAAGAACTGAGTGGTTATTTTGCCTCCCTTCTCAAAGCTGACCTGACCTCTCTGAGGACAATCAACATCAGCTACTGGATTTGATCCCTTGTATTCTTTCAAGAGAGGATAATAAGATGTTGGCCAAAATTCCATCTAATAAGAGCGACAACTTTCTCTTTTGAAGGAGAAAAATCTCCATGCCTAGATGGATTTCCTCCCTTCTTCTTCCAGTCCTTTTGGCATATTGTGGAGAAAGACATCTCAGATGTGGTCAAAGATTTCTTTGGATTTGGCTCTCTGCTGAGAGAAGTTAATTCCACCTTTTTTGTCCTCATCCCTAAGAGGCCAGGAGTAGATAATGCTAATAGCTTTAGACCTATCAGCTTATGTAACACTTTCTATAAGATTATATCTAAAGTCCTCATGACCCATATTCTAAAAATTCTCCTAGTTTTAATATCCCCGCAGCAAAATGGCTTTGTTTCAGGTAGGCAAATCCTGGATTCAATTATCTCAGTTCATGAGAACATTCACTTGCTGGAGGTCTCAAAAAGGAATGGTTTCCTCATGAAGGTGGATCTGTCTAAGGCTTACGAAATATTGGACTGGAAATTTCTTTGTAAAGTTCTATTTGCCTTTGGTTTCTCTGTGAAAGTTATTGGTCTGATTCAGCAACTCATTGGTTCCCCTTCTATTTCTGTGCTGGTGAATGGATCTGCCTCTAATCTCTTCTTTCCATCAAGAGGCCTCCACCAAGGAGAACCTATTTCCCCCATTCTTTTTTCTATCATGGCTAAAAGCCTTGGGAGAATGTTCTCTAAAGAGGTTTTGGAAGGGAGGATTCTTGGACTTCTCCCTTCATCCTCCTGCCCTCCAAGCTCTCATGAATAGTTCATGGATGACACTATCCTTATGGGATCTTCCTCTGTTAAAGAAGCTATGGCTATCAAGAAAGCTCTTGATTCTTACTCCTCAACTACTGGTCAGTTAATCAACTGGGATAAAAGCTCCCTCTTCTTCTTCAACACTCCCCTAGACTGGCAGAGGAGAATGGTGACCATCTTAGGCTATTCTATAGGTATTCTCTCCTCAAGCTATCTGGGTCTGCCTTTGGGGAGTAAACCTCCCGATTCCTTCTGGATGGCGATTGTGGACAAGTTCTATAAAAAACTTGCTAGTTGGAAAGGATCCCTCCTTAGCAATGCTGGAAAAGTCTTGCTACTTAAGAGCTCCCTCCAAAACCTCCCTGTTTATGCCTTGAGTCTTTTAAAAATTCCCTCTAAGTATGTAGATACTATTGAGAAAATCCATAAAATATTTTTATGGTCAGGAACTAAAGTTAAAGACAGAATTCACCTTGTGTCTTGGGAAAAAGTTTGTAAGCTGGTCAAACTTGGTGGTCTAGGTATCAGAAGAATTAAGGACATCAATTTGGCTCTCCTAGATAAGCAATGCTAGAGAAAGTTCGAAGGAGAGAAAGGTTGGAATAAAATTCTTAAGTCCAAATATCTTTTTGACTCACCCTCTATTGATTCTTTCCTCTCTTCTCCCACTGCTGTTCAGGGCTTGGTGATTTTGAATAGCATTTTGAAGGCTAGACCCCTAGTTGCTAAAGGGGCCCAATGGAGAGTTGGCCACGGGCATAAAATTAATTTTTGGGATGATCCTTGGTTTAGAGATAAACCTCTGATCTAGTACCCTAGCATGGATAACATTGTGGTCATGTGTAAAATCAGATTTTGTAGTAAAGTGGTAGACTATTGGAGGGAAAAAAAATGGTTAAACTTGAATGATATTGACCCCATCCTGAAAAATATTAACCTGGATCTTTCTCTCTGGGTCATTAAAACTAATAAAGAAGATGAGCTAATCTAGGCCCCTAATCCTAATGGTACCTTTTCTATGGCCTCTGCCTACTCGATGATCAACCCAATGGAGGAGGAATCTAAAGGAGCTAAGGTTTGGTTTACTTCTCTGATCCCTAAAATTAACTTCTTTTATTGGTTGTTTACTCAGGACAAAATCCTAACTACTAAAAATCTGAAGAAAAGAGGATGGATTATCCCTAATAGATGCTATCTCTTCAAGAAAGAAGCTGAGACCTCTACTCACCTTCTACTTCATTGTCAGTTCACAAAGGATATTTGGAGGGTGGTGTTACAACACTCGAAAGTTAGCTGGGTGTTCACCAATACTATTCAAGATTTTCTGGAACAATGGAGTTCTCCTTTCAAACACCAATTGGGAAAACTTTTTTGGGATTATACAGGGCCTCATGTTATATGGAGAATTTGGAAAGAAAGGAATAACAGGATATTCCAAGGAAAAAATTCTACTCCTATCTTGATTGGATCTAAAATAATCAACAGTGTTAATGAAAACACTAAAGTTGCAATCGAGCTAAAACCTAAGCTCTTAGATGGGATTAATGATAAGGAGATCCTTCAGACTTGGGATTTCAACTCAAAATTTAAAGCCCCTAATTCTCCCCTGGAGTCTGCGGTTTGGAGCTCTCCTCCTCCTGGATGGCTCAAAGTGAATATTGATGGTGCAGATAAAGGAAACCCTGGCTGAGCAGGATGTGGGAGCATAGAAATAAATTATGAAGGAAAGTGTATTGCAGCCTCGGCACATCCTATAGGATATCAAACAAGTCATATGGCTGAAGCCATGGCGGCCCTTAATGCTTGTAAACTTGCTAAAATGCAGAACTGCTCTAAATTGTGGCTGGAAGGAGATTCATTGAATACAATAAATTGTGTTAATGGTATTAATTCTCCCTCATGGAATACTAGTCATATCTTTGATGAAATTAAAACCCTGATTGATGAATTCAAAGTCACCTATGCTAGTCATGTCTATAGAGAGTCCAATTGCATGGCCGATATCCTGGCTAATGTGGGTGCTTTTAGTGATGACGTCAGAGTCTCGAATGGCTATCAAGGATTAGATACTGATATCGCTAATCTAGTGAAGTACGATCAAATCTGGCACAAACTTAGAAATATTCCCAATAATGATGACAAGAAAGGGTAGTAATCAGAGTTGCCTCAATTTTGAGCTTCACATGCACGACAACAAGTGCATTAATTATAACACTTATGGGAGAAGTGATATCATTTCTATTAATGGATGACATTTCACTATCATTCATCCACAAAAACTACATTTTGCTTCCGCTCTGTCGTATTTTGAAATCTAGTTTTCTAGCAGTATGGGAGGAAAGATGAAAAGGGAAGAACCATCGGTCTGCAAATGGAGGAAAGAAAAAGAATTTTGGAAGAGACTTAGGCAAGGTGGGGTAACGGAGTATATGGAGAGACTCCATGGAAATGATAAGGACATCTCCAAGGAATTTGCGGATAGTTGGGACAATGGCCAGGTAACTCTGTGCGGTAAGACTTTTAGGGTAACCGAAAAAATTATCTCAGAAATTATGGGTCTTAAGTTGTCTGGTCTGAAATAATATAGAGGGGTTGTCATGGTGAAAAATGTTGCTAAAATGTACCCTAAATCTAAGGTAGAAATAAAAATTCTGGTAAAACAGTCGGGTGATTTCTTCCTGCAAGACCATATGAAACTCTTTTGGGCTAAGGTTGCCAAAGTTATGATGCAGTATTTTACCCTAGAGGGTCGGTATACTAGGGTTTAAAATTTTCATTTCATGTTGATAAATCATTTCTGCTACAATAGGAGAATCTCTTTTCCTTTTTTTCTTCTTAAGTCTCTAGAAAATAGTATTTTGGAGAACAGAAAGAATGCTGCTTTGCCTATCCTCCACGGCGGGCTTATCCTGTTGATATATGAGCATGCTAAGTTTAAGATGCAAGACAACCCAAAGGAAGAAGATTCGAATAGAGGAAAGAAATGTAAAATATCTTTGCCTTCTAAGAGAAACACACCTGGGAGTAAGAAGAAGGGGAGAGTCAATACTAGTGGTGAAGAGCATATCAAGATCCTCACGGAGGAGGAAGGCATGTGCACGGACAATGAAACAAAGGCTAATGAAAAGGATGTGCAAAAAGAAAAAGGGGAAGCTTCTAAATTCCTCTCTGAGGAAACTGGAATGGAAACGGAGGGAGACACAGAGGCCCTTGAGCAGGACATTTCTAGTTCCTCTGAGGAGAGTGAAAAAGACAGTAAAGGTAGTTCTGATGGAATGGCAACGGAGGACCAAGATAAAAATAATTATAGGGATGACACTATGGATGTGGAGGTGGAAAGACCTAATTCCCCTACTAATAATCTCATTCAACCTAGTCCAAAGACTAAAGAAAAGGGTATTTCTGATACTACCCCTGTTCTGGTGAACTATGCAGAGTCTGTGTCTTTTGTGGGAAGGACTTTGAAAGATGACAAGGCTATGGGGTCCGAGGACAATAAAAAAGGTAAAGGAAAAATTGAGGATAGTCATGGCAATGAGACTGACAAAACCCAAGATCCCTGCAGGTTTATTCAAGTTGTTAGGGAAAGGGCTGATATGGATCTCTAGTTGAACACCTAGCTTCTGGAAGAGATAAGAGACATCAACAGAAAGTATGATGACCTTCAGGATAGGGTTAATAAGTTGGCCGTCCTGCTTGCTAAACCTCTGAAAGAAGATGCAACCAAGGAAGTTCAAAAGGAGAATTTGGAAGAAAGATTACTGGAGAAACTTGAACTGAGGATCAATACTGTGGTTAAATTTCACCAGCGTACCACTGAAATCCGCATCTAGAGCATTGAAGAAACCCTCAGCAGAATGATGAAAAACAATTATGAGGGAATGAAAGTGACTGACAGTAATCTCAGGGCTCTTCTTTCTGTGCTGGATTAGAAATCCAATACTATTGTGGTTGATCTGGATAATACTGTTGATCTCAGTGTTGCAGGCCCAGGGACTCGTACAAGGGAAAGTGCCAAAAAAGTGAAATATGGGAGCTCTAAAGATATTAAAGATCTCAAAGAATCCATCAACAAATATAAATTTGTGATGGATGAGTCTGCTGAGATCTTGAAGCAGACCTGATCTTGGTTGCTAGGGCTGGTTTTCTAATGTCATATTTTGCTAGGGTGCTCTTGCTGGTGGGGTTCAATATGCATTATCTTCTTTTCCCCCAGCTGTTGTTTTTTATTTTGTCTGTTCGTCTCTGCTTTTGCTGCTAATTGTCTATCTTTAGTATTTTATAAAGGGTTACCGTTCCCTTCAAAAACTGCTTTACCCCTAATCGAAAACATTTCTTTTATCCACATATAAATTATGTTGTCTTAGTTATTGATTATGCATGATTTGCAATGAGTTTAGAATGATCTTGAATGATAGATTTAAACTGGAAAACCAACAGTCATAATCTAAACTGTGTTTGATAATTGTCATGTTATAAAAAATGATATAAAAGATCATTTAATATGAAATTTTAAGATAAATTATAATTACTATATTTTAAGATTAAATACAATCTAATATGAAATGAAAACTAAATATCTAAACATAATATGAAATATTTATTTAAAACTACCAAACACACCAAAACAAAATAATGGTAATCTATAACTAGCTAATATAGACTCTATATTTAAATACACTGAGATGCATCGAGGCGTTGAATTTTTTCAACTTTAATTTTTTCTATTAAAGGTGAGCGATGAAAAAATTCAATGCTTCGATGCATCTCGGCGTATTTAAATATAGAGTCTATATTAGCTAGTAGCAGCCGTAGCGCATGTAACACATTGAATTAATTAATATGATAAGGGTTAGCATTTGTTTTATAAGGTTAGGGTTAGCATTAGATTTATTTGTCACATCCATTTAAAGCAATATTTTAATGCCACACATTTTAGAAATCCATGTATATTACAAATAAAAAGTAGAAAAAAATTTATTACGAATAGTTAAAGTATAGATTTATGGAAGTCTACTACTATACCTCACTTCAATATTTAAACAAATTTACTTGTATTTTATTTTTGACATATTTAAAATTACATATGAAAAATATACAATATTTTTAGGAGACACATAAAAACCATATTATATAAAAAGAAATATTCTTGTTCATCAAACTTACATAAATCAAAGAGAAAAAATA
>MU224838.1:1028780-1067316 GCA_018584345.1 Thuja plicata | reverse complement strand
ATAAAAAAGAGGTTAAAAATGAATTAATGAAAAGAGACAATAACCTTATTGAAAGATTTTTCTAATTTGGTCCCTTAAATCTTGGACTTTGTTATCCTTCTTCAAAATCCTTACTCTAAGAAATCTGTAATTTTATTTTGGATAAATATGGTGTTATTATTCTAATTATTGATGCATAATTTTGTTTTAAAACAAAAACCCATTTGATTAGATCTGTATTAAAAATTTAAGCTAAAATTTTTATAATGATATTTTAGATGATAGTGATTTTAACTATTCAATTAAATAAAATGAATGAGTTAAGATGATATTTTTGTAATTTCAACTAAGAGTATGATAATCTATATAATCATATTGAAATTTTTAAAAAGAAAATTATTGTTTAACAGTAAAAATATATTTACAGTTTATCTATATTTCAATTTTAATATTAAATTTAAACTTAAAAAATTAAATAATTCTTTATCTAATTCAACAAAACTATTTTTCATTAACAAATTAAATAATAATCAAAACTAAAACCAAAAACCAGAATGAGCACTATACGTTTTGGAGACGAAATGAGTAGCATCGATCCCAGGAAAAGGGGATTTTTACAGGCAATTGCATGACAATCGGTAAATATGTTATTTAAAAAATAAAAGCTAAAACAATGGAATCCCAATAAAATAGAATAGAAAAGAAAATTTACAGAAAAAAAAATTCTCAAGTTCACAAAATAAAATCTCTAACTCCACTCAAGATTTACAGAAAATAAAGCGCAAGTTTACTAAATTAAATCCCTCGACTCCACTACAAAGCATATTTGTAGAATGTAAAATTCTTTAACTTCATTAAACAAAATCCAACTCCATAAACTAAAATCCCTATACTGAAATGCAGATTTTCAAGAAATAAAATCTCTCAACAGTCAACTTGTGTACTGAAAAGTAGGAAGATATTTTTAAAAACATAATAGCAGGAAGAGATTTTTAAAAGCATAATAGCAGGGTAGAAATATTTAAAAACATAATCTTTCCTGATTTTTTTTTACAAAATATGTATATTTGTTGGAAGGGAGTGACAACATACTTGTATTTTTTTTGCAACCAAATCAAAAAGCTTTTCTGAAAGAGTTGAAAGGGGCGTCCAAATACTGTACATTCTCAATACCAACAATTGAATCATTAAGAAATTTAATCACATCAAAACAGTCATTCAAATAAGCAATGCATAAGAAAAAAAATTTACTATGTCTTCGAGAGCTACCAATAGCGATTGTGGGTTTGATTGAAATAGAAATATTCTTTTAAAAACTCATAGGGAGATGAATAGGCTGATCTCCCACTATTCCAATTCTATAAAATGTCAGTTACAAATATTATCAATAATATGCAGGCATTCGCAGCATCAATTACAATAATATTTTAATGTTCCACTTAAAAATTAATTTTCGGTTACCATATGCAGCCCATGATTCTTTTCCAGCCCGTATTCTTTTCCATGCATGGCTGCAAACATTTGCAACGTGGATAGAATGAATATTTTAGCTGCAGCACGTTGGTATTCTTTATTCCGTGATTATTTTCACTGCAGCTCGTTCGTATTCCCTATTCCTATCATTTCGGCTTTTTATTTTATGTGATGGCGATGTGGACATTGTAAATAGAAAATTGCTAAGTTGGCAGCATATTTTATGTGATGGCGACGTGGCCAGCATAAATAGCAAATTGCTAAGTTGGCATCAGAATACGAAATGTTTCTTTTTTTTTACGCCGTTTTTTTGGAATGAGCTCTTATAGACGGGATAGGATGCCACTGTAGATTTTCGCCTCTCTACGTAATTATCAAATGACCCTCCTTTAAGACAATTTGTGATATCTATCAGCTTCGGTCCCATGTCCTTTAATCTCCTCGCTCTAGAAAACGTGTAATCTATAATTATCAAATGGCCCTCCTTTAAGACAATTTGCGATATCTATCAGCTTCGGTCCCATGTCCTTTAATCTCCTCGCTCTAGAAAACGTGCATTAATAAAACAATAGCTTGATGTTTAGGCGGTCGATTCCATTAATTAGGTTTGAGTCGGTTAGAGGCCCCATTTTCAAATTTGAAGTTTTGGGCCACAATGCCACTATAAATTGCGTGAGCTCGGTAGAGAAAGCAAATGAGAGCAGGCAATGGAGTTGGGGAAGGGCAGCGATGGAGAGGGAATTGTTATTAGTAGGTGGGAACGAAAGAGCAGGTCTCCAAACTGGAGCGACCAAGAAATCAAAGCGCTCGTTCGATTCCGCGCGTATTTCGACGTGCTATTCACCGGAGCTCAGCGAAACAAAAGCGAGGGATGGCACAAAGTCGCCCTCTCTTTGCAACAAAATGCTTCGAGTGCATGTGAGAGGACTGCGCGAATGTGCGAAACAAAATGGGCAAATCTCACGCATAGCTATCATAAGGCAAAGCTTTCAGGGGAATCCATTGAAGGCCCCTTGAGGGATGTGAAATGGTTTTACCACAATACACACAATTTCTCCACAGAGGAGGATGAATGCGATGAATGTGACGAAAGTGACGAATGTGACGAATGTGAGGGTGATAATGACAGGGATAATAGATACATCACAATCAGGCACGGTGAGATGGGAAAGAGATTTCGAATCGAGGCGAGCGCAGAGAGCATTTTGGATAGCATTGTCTGCGTCTTTTCGCTGCCCTGTTTTCCTCAATCGCATGGACTCCCAATTTTCCTGGCTGACAGCCATGGAAATCTCCATTCCATTGACAGGAATTTGAGTGCATATAAGACGTATACTTTACACATTGCTGCTGCTCCTCCTCTCTAAACACCTCCGTCTCTTCCACACGGCTCCCAATCTGGCCTCTCCAAAATGATTACATGTCCATATTTCTGATTAATTAGAAACTTGATGCAAACATTTACTTTTGGGTAAATGAATGTCTATTTTATTTGTGTAATGTAAGAAGATTGAGAGAGATCTTGGTGAGCCTTGACTAGTTAACTTTCATGTGACACCTGTCTTCCATCTTTTGAAAAGTAGGAATCATGAATATGAGAGAGCACCCACTGTCAACAACTTCCCTGTATTACACTTATGTTCCTTCACCATTCTCTTAATAAAGAAACCCACATTCCGCTAGATGTGTGAGCCCATCCTTTGATTAAGCATGGCCATCTGTTCAAGTAAAACAATATTAAATCTATGAATAACTTATCACAGATAGCTAGCATCCAATCTATATGGATGGATCAATGGGAGGTCAAGGCTAAGTTATGTGTTCACATAATACTAAACCTCTGATTAAAGATCTGTCATCCACAACTGTGTGACATTATCGATTTTAAGTTTTAAAGAAAAAATGATGGTTGAGGTTGAAAAGTTCTCAAATGTGTTAACCTGTCTATTGAGAGATTGATCAGATTTAGTAATATCAATTATTCGAACAAGGGGACAATGATGATTGTCAACTGTTGCGTTTAACAAAAACATTCATAGAGTCAAAGACTGTTAATTCTATAATTTTCTATTGCTCTGAAAGATTGTGTTGATTCGTGAGTTCTGTCGGATGGTGACAGAAGATATCGTGGTATTTAGTAAGATCGAATTCCTATTCTATCTTTGTCACATTCACTGACAGGATTATAATTTATCAATACTGCAATGTTTCTTTGGTTAAGAGCCTTGTTAGAAATTCATTGCCCGAGAGCCTAATCATGTCTACGTAAGACAAAGCAGCCCTATACTTGTTTGAGGTATTCTCTTGGCCATTGAAATCCTTCAAACGAGCCACTAGATGTACCATTCTCAATGGTTTATTAGAAGATAGAAAGACAGATAAGAGACCTATTCACCGCAGGTCAACTAGATGTACTATTCAGACCAAAGCCAAAGACCACAATTTTATTTGTAATGGTTTAACATTTAACATGTTTATTC
Organism: Thuja plicata; assembly: GCA_018584345.1. Lineage (NCBI taxonomy): Eukaryota > Viridiplantae > Streptophyta > Pinopsida > Cupressales > Cupressaceae > Thuja > Thuja plicata. Next base: position 1,063,384 of record MU224838.1, on the reverse strand, counting down.
AATTTTAAACAATGTATTACGTCTTTCATTCTATAAATTATTGTGTCATAATCCGATTTGATAGACGTCTACTATCTAAGACAAATAGCGACACTTGGATTGTTTTTGTTGACTTGGTCTGATTTTTTTCGACGGAAGTTGTTAAGCTTTGATGTTATTTAACTGATAGGCTATTTGTAGGAGCGAACCTGGAAAAAAAAAATTTCGCTGCAAAATTGTCAGCCTCTCTCAGATATTTTTATTCCGATCTTAAAAATTTAATTTGTTGCTATTTTCATGGACATGTTATTAGTGCAAGATTTTCAAGATTTCCCTACTAAGTGATAACTATAACCTCATTTTAGTATTTTGCAATTTTTTCTATTTTTCATATGTGGTTGATCGACACACTAGGGATTTTCCATTTTCTCTATTCCGTTTGAATTTTTCAATATTATCGAGTCGATGCATTAGTTTTTTAAAAGCATTATCCAATGGCCAAATACTTTATATGCTCTTTGAGCCTTGATTTTTAATACTTTTTTTGAAATGGATTCTCCTTGAAACAAGGTTGAAATATTTGTAGCAGGTTATTCCTTGAAAACAGATTTTGTTTTTGTCTGTTTTGTTTCATTTTATGCAGGAGAAAATAAAAAATGTAATGCAACAACTTGTGATGGACAATTGGTCTCATTTAAATATAAATTCACGTGGCTCATCTCACAAACCAATCAGAGTACATGAAGCTGAGACTTGTATCAACAGCGAAACCACTCAAAACATCAACTCTTCTATGGGAGATTATATTGGTGTTGGATTAAATGGTGTTGTGGATAAGCATCTTTATGAATTGGTGTTTTGAATAAGCGTATATTGGTGTTGGATTAGAAAGATCTGTGAAACATGTGCAAGGCAGCATATTAACAATGGTAAAAATGAAAACCTCTGAAATATTTATTATTAAGATTAGTATGTATTATGATTTTTGTTACAATTGTTTTTTTAACCCAGATTGACATAGCTTGTGAGTGAGTGAATGCATTGATTTGAGTCAGTTAGTCCATGTTTTATTTTGGCATGTTTGAGAGATTATTATAGGGGAGATTAATTGTGTGCAAATATAAGTATGTACATATATTTTTTCTTTTGTAGAAATATAAACTCAGAAAGCATGAGGGTTATGGATTTGATGTATTTTAAAGACAATCACTCACACCACAAACTTCTGTATTTCATAGATTGAGATTGAGCTATTATGTTGCAATTTGTTGACTACTACATCATTTTATTTCTCGAAAAACCTTAGTTACCAATTATAGAATAGAATAAAAATAGTTGATTATATAATTGTAATTCTTCAATTTTCATGTCACCAGGTCAAAATTGGTGCAATTATTTAAAAAATGTATAAAGGTAAAAATCATAAGTATCTATTGGTGTTTCATTAAATGGTGTTGTGGATAAGCATCTTATTTCTCTTTTCATAGTAAAAGGACAAAAATTCAAGTTATTTTCTATTAAAAAGACAACCCAAGAAGTTTATAGAACTTGTAAAATGTAATTTTAATTTTTCTTCTATCAATGCCATTCTTTTATTAGTACTTGCCTTGCATTCACATTCACTCGTGCTCAATCATCAATTAATTTCCATCTTTGATAACACTTTATTTTTTTCATTTTCGAAATAACTATAGATTTTATAAAGTTAAAATTTATATTTTTTAATTTTTCAAATTAAAATAATTATTTAATTGCAATATCATTGGTTGGAAAATTAATCAAGTTGAATAATCATCATAATGAGTTTATTCTCCTACTATCAAGATAGACTTCAAGAGTTAACCAAAGATTTTATAACTTGCAGAGGGTTCCTCATTCGAGTGATTGAAATTGAATTACTAACTTCCAGAGTTACCAAAGATTTTATAACTTGTAGAGGGTTCCTCATTCGAGTGATTGAAATTGAATTACTAAGCAATGACCTTCTGGTAGGGTGCTTATATTTATTTTTTTCCCTATAGTATTGGATTAAAGTAAAGTTGAATTGGTTTTGTTGCACAATGAAATACAATTAAGTAATTAAAATATGAAAACAAATTGAAATAACCCTTTCCTTAAGAGAGTTAAAAATATTTTCAATAATGGTTGAATAGATAAATTAAATTGTCATTGATTAATTAAGAGAGATTTCACAATTTTTTTTCTTGAATAGAATTCGACATTAGGATGGACTTATAGAGTTTTTGTTAACTAAAATTAGAGGTAGTTTTTTAGGGGAAAATATTATCTCCTATCGGCTCACCATTGCATGCACAAAAGCATGCAACTGCTAGTATTAGACATGATAGCCGTTATTTTGGATGCATTGAATTAATTATACTTTTACGTGACACGTATGATATTATTCCATGATGTTGCCATGATTTAATGATGATTATTAATGATGAAATGTAGATTTTTTCAATTATTATGATGCAATTTACTTTGATTATGTTTTATGAACTAAGCTACTGATAAAAAACTCTAATGGTTTGAGATGTTTTCAATAATGAAGGTGGGGGTGTGTTTCACGTAGAGGAGGTTAGCTCCTTGATAAGGATGAGATTGGAAAATGTTTGGTTACACACACACACACACACACACACGCACACACACACACACACACCACTTAGTTGTAAGATATATACCTTGCCACTGTTAAAATGCATTAGTTAAAAAGATTTTATTTTTTATGGTAATTAGATTGGAATGAAGTATGGTTTTTATTTTCTTTGACAAATTTAGTGTGTGAGTGGAAGTTTTTCCTTCTAAAAACTAGAGTGATCTAATTAATTATCCAAACAAAAACAATCTTATGCTTGAATTAAATTAGTATTGCTAAAATATTATATCCTTAGATAAAAAAAATATATATTAAAAAAAGAATCAAATGGTGGAGTTTGTTATAGAAATTGGAAGATTTGGCTTCATATATGTTGAGCTTTCACTTGACCTAGGAGTATGAAATAAATACAAGAATTTGAACTGGAGAAAGATTCTTCTGGTCATCGCTATTTTAATGGCATGAGGGATGGTTGGCGGGAAGAGAAAAATTAATTATATAGAAGAATAAGAAAAGGGAAATCGATAGAAGGAGAGAAAAAAAATTATGCAGGAGAGAGAGGGGGGAAATTGGAAGGATATGGAAGAAGTGGTAAAAATTCATGGTTCTAATCTCATATTTTATACTTTCATTCTTTGCAAAAATCAGCAGTTTAGGTTACTTTTTTATGGTTAAATAGATCTGTAAGTTTAGAAAAAAGGGAATGTTTTTCTTTAACCAAATAAGATATTAGAAATTTGGCACCTCGAATGTATTTCTTTCTTTTGTTACGATAGCCTTGCCTAATTTTTTGTTCATGAATCTTTGTATTCTGGAAGTTTCCCTTGTTTCCTGTGTAATGTTTATTTTCTTTTGTGCCATGAACTCCATTCTCACAGCACAATGAATTATTTTCTGTGCCTTGTAACCCTTCTTACTATGCCCTGTATTCTACTACTTTTCATGTGCATTGTCTTCTATCGCATTGGATTATTTTCTTTGTTGTGCATGGTCCTATCCTCCATCATTTTAGTTCTCTCCTTCTGCGCAGGTCTACTTTGTCAAATTTTCAAAATAAAATCTGATTGTATTGAGCCTCTTTAGTTGACTTTTAATTCTCCCATGTTTATTGCTGATAAGTGTAAATCAGATCTTTTGAAGACTTTTTAGAGATAACTTTAAATCTGATGTTATGTGGACTTTGAAACATAAGTTCAAATCAGATTTCTTCTTTGGACTTCTGACTTCTTCTTTGGACAACATATACTTTATAAAGCAAATAATATCTTCATTCTTTCAACAGACTTGTAAGAAGTTTAATTTGTAGCAGCAGCAAAGAGATTATTTTTGTAAGTGTTATGTTTTATGAGAGACTTGTTTTTATTGCAGTAGCAATTATTTGTAATTGTCTTGTTGAGTAGTGATTGTTCCAGACATTTTGTAAGAGTTTGGAAAAGCTCTTTGAAGTTTGTATGCAGCCCCAGATAGCTGCAAGTTTAGTTTATTGTAGAAGGGTAAAAGTACAAACCTGTGTCACACTTTTATAAAGGAAAAGGACCACAGCATGCAAACTATTCAACTTTAACGACATAAAAAGTGGCAATTATATTTACAACTTGAGGATGATGTAAACTGATGAAATGTGTAAAATCAATGAAGTTTATGCCTATAATTTTTTAATTTTTTTTGAACAAGAATTGACATAGTTTTTGAATATTTGAAGTCCATTTTTCAACTGTTGAAAACTCCTAAAAATATGGGGTCTAGTTCCTACCAAACAAGTATATGCAAATAATCTATTTTTTCTCTGATTTTGAAATATGTTATAGATAAAATGTATAGCTAGTGCAGAAAAGAAGAAAGATTGGTTTTCAATGTATATTTTCTCCATTATAACTACTCAAAGTTGAACTTGTCTGAAATTGACAGTTTTCATCTCTCACCAAATTTTCCCTATCAAATCTACACCATTCAGGAAAAAAATTACATATTCTTGAAGATGACTCTCTCCTCTAGTGTTAAATATAATTTATTTTTTTTTGATATGATTTACTGTTTATTTATTTATTTGAAGCAATGTCTTCTCGAATGTTAAAATACCTACTTGTTATATTTTGAAATTATAATATATTAAATCTAATCAAAATACTATAAACTTTACATGACAATAATCTCGACTCTAAGATCTACAAAAGGGTATTTTTATATTTTTTAAACATATCATTAAAAAGAGTAGGGGTTATTGAAACATCAATTTTCTGAAAGAATTTTATTTCTTTGGTAATTGGTATAAAACATGTATTTAATAGACATTTCCAATTGGAAAAATTTGACCACTTATCTAGCTTAGCTAGAATGAATCCAGCTAGACCAAATTATAGACAAAAAATAAAATTTTATTTAGAAATACTCAAAATTAGCTGTGCTGGTAAGCGGTCTTGAAATGTGACACAACTTTGTGCTTTTACCCAGAAGTAATTTCCAGATTAATATAAGCAAGAAGAAAGCTTGCATAGCTCCATCTTTTCTTTGTGTTTATGTTCTGCCCTATTTTGGGGGATTTTTTTTGTTTTCTGATTATAGACTATTTATTTCATGTGTGTTTCCAGAATATAGAGTGCTTCTATATTCTTTACATGGTATCAGAGCACTTACAAAAAACAAATTTGCTGTTGCATTCTTCTATGATTTCTGTTGTCTTTGACAACCTTTTACAGCTCTATGAAGATGGACTCAACTGGGAGTAAGAAAATTATTGCAGCAGTTCAAATGACAAAGAATCAAATGTTTCCATTGAAGGTAGAAATGTGTTTCTCTTCAATTTCAGTAGCTGCATCTCCCAAGCAAGCATGTACAATAGTAAAAAAACAACCAACCTTCAAGAGCGTGATTGAAGACCCCTTCAAGCTATGACATTTAAGGTATGGACATCTTGGCTATATTGGTTTAAGTTTATTGTCCAAGAAAAGAATGGTAGATGATTTACCATGTATAAAAGAGTTCAGTAGCAAGTGTGAGGCTTGCATTTTGTGTAAGCAACATATGTTGCCCTTTAATTCTCATAACTCTAGAAGGGCTAGAGAACCATTAGAGTTGGTGCATACTGATTTAGTTGGCCCTATACAAATTACTTCCATTGGGGGGAGTACTTATTTCATGACCTTCATAGACGATATTAGCCGTAGAACATGGGTGTATTTTATGCAAAATAAATCTGAAGCTTTCGATAAGTTTTTAGAATTTAAAGCCCAGGCTGAAGAAGAAAGTGGACATTATGTTAAAGTCCTAAGGTCAGACAAACGGGGAATATGCTTCCAATATTTTGTGAAATTTTGCAAGTAGAATGACATAAAGAAGGAGCTAACAACCAGTTATACTCCGCATCAAAATGGAGTGGCTGAAAGAAAGAATAGGACCATCGTTGAGATGGCAAGGAGTATGATGAAAGAAAAAGGACTCCCAATTAAATATTAGGGAGAAGCTGTAGCAAAAACTGTCTATCTAATAAATAGAGTCCTACAAAGGCAATCTGTGACAAGATTCCATTGGAAGCATGGACAAAGCATAGATGGACAGTTGAACACTTGAGAGTATTTTGGTGTGTAGCATATGCACACGTGCCAAAGGAGAAAAGGTAAAAGTTGGATGACAAGGGTGTGAAGTGTATCTTTATGGGATATAGTTTTTATTCAAAGACATATAGATTATATAACCCATTCACCAAAAAGATCATCATTTTAAGAGACGTGGAGTTCATTGAGAATGAGTCATGGGATGGCTCGGTGGACACATCTTCAAGTACTTGAAGTAAAGTGCCTATTATTGTTGAAGATAATGATGTTAATTATCAACAAGATGATATAACAACAGATATAGAAGGCTCTAAAAGGCTATAAATTGGCCCAGCAGAGACTAGTAGCAGCAATACTGAGAGTTGTGATCCCACTCTTGCCTCCCTAGTGCCAAGATATACCAAGAGTCTAACGAATATTTACCAAGATGAAAGGTATGAAAATGAATTTAATGAAAACATCAATTTTGCATTATTTTCTCATAGTGATCCAATTTTTTTTGAGGATGCTGAAAAAGAAGAAAAATGGTGTAAGGCCATGGATGAGGAAATAGATCGAATTAAAAGAAATAAAATTTGGGAGCTCACTAATTTACCTCCTAACAAGAAATTTATTAGAGTTAAATGGTTTTACTAGACCAAGAGTAATGCGGAAGGAAAAATAGATAGGCATAAGGCTCAATTGGTGGTCAAGGGGTATAAACAGTAGTTTGGTAGAGACTATGATGAAACCTATGCCCATGTTGCAAGAATGGAAACCATGCATGCTATCATAGCAATTGCAGCTCAACACAAATAGAAGGTATATCAAATGGATGTTAAATTTGCCTTCTTGAATGGAGTATTGAAAAAAGAGGTTTATGTGGAGCAGCCACCTGGTTATGAAGTTCCAATTCATGAAGATAAAGTGTATAGGCTAAAGAAGGCTCTTTATGGGCTTAAGCAAGCTCCATGGGCATGATATAGAAAAATTGACTCATATTTGATGAGAAATAGCTTTTGAAAAAGTGATGGAGAGCCCACTCTTTACATCAAGGAAAAAAATGGTAATATTTTAATTGTTGTCTTGTATGTAGATGATTTAATATTTACTAGGGATAATGATTTTCTCATTGCTAATTTTAAAGTGGCCAAGAAAAGAGAGTTTGAAATATCAGACTTAGGTCTCTTGCGTTATTTTCTAGGCATAGAAGTAAAACAAATGCATGATGGTATTTTTATCTCTCAATAAATATATGTAAATAAGATCTTGGAGAGATTTAGAATGCAGAGTAGAAAGACTTCCCCAACACCAACTATGGTAGGTCTAAAGCTAAGTAAGAATGATAGCATCAACAATGTGAATCTAACTTTGTTTAAAATCTTGGTTGGAAGTTTAATGTATTTGACAACCAGACCAGATATTATGCATGCATTAAGTTTGATTTCTAGATTTATGGAAACTCCAAAGGACTCTCATTGGCAAGCAGGAAAGACAATCCTAAGGTATGTGAATGGCACCAAGGGATATGGTATTTTGTATACTGCAGCAAATGAATCTCGATTGATTGGTTACACAAACAATGATTGGGCAGGGAGTCTGAATGATAGGAAGAGCACTTCTAGGTATGTATTTCACAAGGGTTCAGTTGTAATCTCATGGTCTTCTAAGAAGAAAACCATAGTTGCTAAATCTACAGCAAAGGCTGAATATATAGTAGTAAATGCAGTAGCTTGTCAAGCTATTTGGCCGAGAAGGTCTTAGCAGATTTGAAGGAAGAACAAGAGGATGGAACCACAATATTTTGTGACAATATTTCCTCAATAGATTTGTCAAAAATCCCTTTGTTTCATGCAAGAAGCAAGCACATTGAAATTAGGAATCATTTTATTAGAGAATTAGTTGAGAATGGTGAAATAAAAATGGAGTTTTGCAGGTTGAGAGAAATAGCTAGCAGACATTTTCACCAAGCCATTGGGCATTGCATGTTTTGAATACCTAACGAGAAATCTGGGCATAGTAATCTTGGATCAAGCATGATCTTGTTTTGTCAACTCAAGACAATGCGAGAGTGTTGGAATTTTAGAATAAAATCTGATTGTATTGAGCCTCTTTTATTGACTTTTAATTCTCCCCTTTTATTACTGATAAGTGTAAATCAGATCTTTTGAATATTTTTTAGAGATAACTTTAAATTTGATGTTATGTGGACTTTGAAAGATAAGTTCAAATCAAATTTCTTCTTTGGATAGCAAATACTTTATAAAGCAAAGAATATCTTCATTCTTTCAATAGACTTGTAAGAAGTTTAACATGCAGCAACAACAAATAGATTATTTTTGTAAGTGATCTATTTTATTAGAGACTTATTTTTATCGCAGTAACAATTATTTGTAATTGTCTTGTTGATCAGTGATTTCTCTAGACATTTTGTAAGAGTTTTGAGAAGATCTTTCAAGTTTGTATGCAGCCCCAGATAGCTGCAAGTTTATTTTATTGTAGAAGTAATTTCCAAATTAATAGAAGCAAGAAGAAAGCTTGCATATCTCCATCTTTGCTCTGTGTTTATGTTCTGCCCTATTTTTGGGGATTTTAGTTTCCTACTAATTACAAAGCATTTATTTCCTGTGTGTTTCCAGAATATAGAGTGCTTCTATATTATTTACATGGTACTTGACTACGCGGATGTTTGAATGCGAGTTCATTAGTCTAGCATTAAATAGGGATTTCAATGTCATGACTATGTTTAATCGTGTTCGACCATTCTCATATTTTAAATCTTGAAATCACTAAAGAAATAGAGGATGATTTCCTTTAAATTCGCACAAATAGGGATACTTGTCCTCTCATGTGCCACCTTTAGAACTTCTTGACCTCTTAAATTTATTCTTCTTGGTTGTATATTTAACAAAGGATCTTTGGCGAATCAGTTAAGAGGCAATCCTCTGTTGTACTCTTTTATGCCTACTTATAGCGAGATCATTTTGTGTTTCATAGAAGTTTTAGTATATGTTATAAACATAGAATCATGCCTAGTAGTGGTTTATAAACAACACAGAAAAAATGTTTTTGGGCTATTTTTAGTGTTATATTAATTTCGTATAAAATATGTAGGTTATGAAGAGATCATGCTGTAAGGTCCCATTAGGAATGAATTCATTTTTTTTTAATAAAAACTATGTATGGAATGAAACAAGCTCAGTGGTGCAATTATTTTGTGTTTTTCCTTGTAGTTAGGAGATTATTGTTAAGAAAGCAATAGTGCAGAAGCGCTTCCTGAATGCCAAATTAACAGGGAAATAAGAAACTATATCTCAAAGATGTGCAAGACAATAAAATATGGAATTACCAGACATAAAATACATAGAGAAAATACCAGCTTTAATGTGGGAAAACCCTTTCAGGAAAAACCCACCACCCAACAAACCCTTGAGCAAATTTGTATTAGCATAAAAAGATTTACATACAATGTGTTGGTACCATAAATTTTGAGAATTTAGAAGTCCCAATCCATTATGAAGAAAGCAAGTTTCTCCATACTAAAAAAATCAAAGGAAGGAAGCTTTATGACACAAATAAATAGGACTAACTAATCGAAGCCTTCAGAAAATGCTAGAATTTTGACCTGCTACAAAGATGATGTCAACAGAGGATGAAGATGGTCTAATTTTAAAAATCTAAAAATGACCCAGTTCAGGAAATCAAATTTCCTATCTCCAATGGAAATATTAGATTTTCTTGAGGTGTTGTGGATTTTCGGCCAAAGCCAAATCCAAAATTTAGGTAGTTATTTTTTAGTTAGTTTATTGTTTTTTCAAAATAATTTGTAATAAGGGTTATGCCTTTTCACCCAATAGAGGTGTGAAAGAAACTCAAACACATATATATACTTAATGTAAAGAGACAAGAATACAATATTTATATATTCAATAGGATAGAATTTGATCACAACTACAATATGGACTCTGATTACTATTTTTTCAACATTAATAAAGATAAGTGCTCTTCTTTTTACTTGTGGTTATAAGTTATATATTTTCAATTAGTCTTTTGGATATTTTATTTTGTAGAGTTTTTTATTGTGTTAAATTCCCTAAGTAACATAATTCAAAATTAATATATATAGTTTAAATATCAATTGAAAGATTTGCGTATCTTCTCTTGTTTTTATCGATCTCTTAATTTGAGTTAAATTTGATAAGATTAGCTATATAGATTGATTTGAATTATAAGTCAAGTGGAAGCCTGTGAAGTGATAGTCTTGCTTTATTAAAAGTGAGTTTTTAAAACTGTCTCCAATTGTACGTAGGATTGAGAATTTTCTGACTCTATAGCCCAAGTTTTTATAACGCACTGATCTAATCAGTATTTGGAAATTGTTATATTGGTCCATGCTTTGTAGTTTGTAGAATATTAAATCATTTATTTCAAAACCTTACAACTAGGATCTTAGTGATTATCAGTTTAGTTAAGTTTTAAATTAAAAATATCATGAGATTCATTATTTTTCTCCAAGGATCATTCACCACCTTGGGAGGATCTTTGTTTGTTTGTGTATGCAGTTGTGTGACATAGAAAATTTGATAGTTCAAAGTGAAATCAGGCCTACCAGCCTTGGCTTGATTAAGCCAAAATTGCAGAGGTATCAAGTGGTGCATCACCATTATACCTATCAGTTGGCCAGAAGTGATCCATAGTTTTTGGGCACCAATAAATTGGCGACTCTTCTAGGGATTTGTCTATGAAAGACAATGTTGAAGATTACCTAGAAGCTCTAGTGATTTAATTAAGACTCTACTACAGATAAGAACTCTGAAGATAGTAAGTTCTTTCCTTCTAGAAAGAAGGTGACGACTCTATTTAACAAAACATTTCAGTCAATGAATCTAATGAGGGAGAAGACCTAGAAGGAGATAAGTAAAGTTTTCCTCTTTAAAGAGGTGGTGACTCTATTTAAAAGAACCTAATGTATAGAGAAAGAAGTTACTACAAATTCAGATATTTAGTATGTACCAGAATACATATTCACATAAAGTATCAAAATTCTATGACCCAAGACCTAAAATTATTATTGAAGTATATAGACCATTGAGTTTTGATAACATCCCTGGTGGTTAGAAAGATTTTCCTCCTAAACTAAAAAAATATGTTCCAAAATTTTGTGGAGATGGATTAGAATCACCAACGAAGCATTTGCAGGAATTTTGTAAATTTATTGTAGATTGTCATATCTATGCAGAAGATGTGATTATGAAACTATTTATAAGATCATTGACAAATCATGTAGGTTTACTTTTTAGTATGACACTCGAACAAAGTATATCATCATGGAGAGAGTTTGAGCAATGGTTTCTGGATATGTTTCATGATGCAAGTGAAGATGATATGTCTCCACTTGATGCATTTTTTAGCTTGGAGAGATTTGAAGGGGATTTTTCTGCACATTTTCTGATAAGAATGGTGGACATTCTTCGAGAAATACCTTCAAACATTATGCCTTGACAAAAAGAAATCATGAGAAAGGTCAGAAAGTTGGGAATTGCATCAGATGATCCTTCTGTAAAGTTCCTTGTACATATATTAGAAGAAGATGATGAAGAAAGAGAAATGGATGCTATTGCTCATATTAAACAAGGCCTTGTGATTGATGAATATCTTGGTGAGGAAGATGAATGCACTAGTCATACAGAAGATAAAGAAGCATCCATTCTTGAGAACCATAATAATACTTGTGATGACATGGAGGATAAAAATTCAGATTAGATTGAAGAAAAATTTGTACATGATGAGATGTGTATGGAAACATGTATTAATGACCATGATGATGAGGAAGAAAACCTTCTCAGTACAAGAGATATTTCAGCTTTTTTAGACATGGAATATCAAAAACATGTTGAGAAGAGTGGTCAAATATTTTTTCATCATGATAATAAAGTTAATGGATAAGTATATATTCAGGGAGTACTAGATGAAGGAGATGATAAATTCCAAAAAAAAAATAACAGAGATGAAATAGAACAACATACAATATATAAACAAGAAGAAGTTTTAGATGAAAGCTCTCATGAAGATATGCCCAAGCTCTCTATGTTCCTGAATTCATTATTTGAAGAGGAAGAAAAAGAAGATGTGCTTGAGTTCTCTATGTTCCTAAATCTATTTTTGAAGAGGAAGTAGAGGAAGATATGTTTATGCCCTTGAATCTATCAGTTGAAGAATATTTTATATGCAATCAAGTCCATCAACATCATGATAAAGATAGTGGGCCTAGTGATCAATTTGAAGATGATGAAACTCAAAATATGTATGGGGAAGTGTATTCAGAAAGTGAGACATGCATTATCTCATCATATGAGAAGAAGTTATATCAAACATACGAAGATGGGATGGAATCAAATAGACCTAATGAGGAGAATGTGTCAAATATTAGTTCTGAAAATTATACAAGTATCCTATCTGATCAAATTATTGATAAGAATGAAGTTCTTGAATGTAATTTATCTCCAAATCCTTTTTGTAAAGAGAAACAACATCTTGAGTATAGGGAAGATTGTGTACGTAAAGGCATCCATGCAGAAGAGCTTAATCTAGTTACTTGTAGGGTTGATCAAATGCATGGGGATCTTTTATTTAGCAAAGACTACATTGCACCTGCTAAATTTTCTAAGGGTAAACAAAAGTCAAAGCATGTTAATAAAGCAATGAATATTGTCAATGAGAATGGTAGCATCATATTAGGGAGATCCAAAGTATTACATGATCAGAATTATGTGTTCGATAAAGGAAAGAAGCAGTGTTAATTTCTTTGGGGCTTGGGGCAACCCAATTTCAATTTGCATCAGATTAGGTATGGATACTTGGCCTGCTTCTCCAGAGATAGCTGGAATCTCGCTATGCTCAAAGAGAGAATACGTCCCCAAAAAGATCCATTGTTGGTACCCTAAATTTTGAGAATTTAGAAGTCCCAATCCATTATTAAGAAATAAATTTTCTCCATACTAAAAAAGTCAAAGGAAGGAAGCTTAATGACACAAATAAATAGGAGTAACTAATCAAAGCCTTCAGAAAATGCTGGAATTTCAACCTGCTACAAAGATGATGCTGACAAAAATATGAAGATGGTCAAATTTTAAAAATCTAAAAATAACCCAGTTTGGGAAATCAAATTTCCTATCTCCAGCAGAAATATTAGATTTTATTGAGGTATTTTGGATTTTCGGCCAAAGCCAAATCTGAAATTTAGGTAGTTATTTTTTAGTTAGTTTATTGTTTTTTCAAAATAATTTGTAATAAGGGTTATGTATTTTCACCCTATAGAGGTGTGAAAGAAACTCAAACACATATATATACTTAATGTAAAGAGACAAGAATATAATATTTATATTTTCAATAGGATAGAATTTGATCACAACTACAAAATGGACTCTGATGTACTATTTTCTCAACATTAGTAAAGATAAGTGCTCTTGTTTTTACTTGTGGTTATAAGTTATATATTTTGAATTAGTATTTTGCATATTCTATTTTATAGAGTGTTTTATTGTGTTAAATTCCCTGAGTATCATAATTCAAAATTAATATATATAGTTTAAATATCAATTGAAATATCTATGTATCTTCTCTTGTTTTTATCAGTCTCTTAATTTGAGTTAAATTTGATAAGATTAGCTATATAGATTGATTTGAATTATAAGTCAAGTGGAAGCCTGTGAAGTGATAGTCTCGCTTTATTAAAAGCAAGTTTTTAAAATTGTCTCTGATTGTACGTAGGATTGAGAATTTTCTGACTCTATTCCCCAAGTTTTTATAAGGCACTAATCTAATTATTATTTGGAAATTGTTATATTGGTTCATGCTTTATAGTTTGTAGATTATTGAATCATTTATTTCAAAACCTTACAGCCAGGATCTTAGTGACTATAAGTTTAGTTAAGTTTTAAATTAAAAATTATTAGGAGATTCATTGTTTTTCTCCAAGGATCATTCACCACCTTGGGAGGAGCTTTGTTTGTTTGTGTACACAGTTGTGCGACATAGAAAATTTGATAGTTCAAAGTGAAATTAGGCCTACCAGCCTTGGCTTGATTAAGCCAAAATTGCAGAGGTATCAAGTGGTGCATCACCATTATACCTATTAGTTGCCCAAAAGTGATCCATCATTTTTGGGCACAAACACAATGCACTCTAGATTTTCATATAGGTTCATATTGGCTTACAATCAACCTAATATAGAACCATGCTACTCGCCTCAAATTTATAACAAATTCTATAAATATTTAGACACTTTGTGATTCGATACAACAACTGTCATTCCATGAAATGGTTACTAGAAACCTTGGCACTCCTCTAGTTTACAGTCCCTTCGGCATCAGTTCACTCTCTTTTACTTAGAGACTCCCTTCAGGATTGAGTCATCCCTTCAGCATTTAGTCACTCCCTTCATCCTTGGGTCACTCCCTTCACCTTGAGTCACTCCCTTCACATCAGGTCGCCTCCCTTCAGCACTTTGGCATCCGCCAGGTCTTTCCATACGGTGACTTCTCCCTTCAGCACTTTTTCGTCTGTCGGGTCTTGTCGTACGGTGACTTCTCCCTTCAACACTTTTTCCTTCATGTCATAGTCTCCAATCTGTATAGTCCACTACGCACTTGTCTCCTCACCGTACGGTAAGATTTCCTTAGTCATACGGTGAGATTGCCTCCACAGTATGGTAGGCTCCCACTTCATCATTTCTTAACAATCTCCTACTTAACAAAGTATGAAGTCACTCAAAACCATGAACCAATAAACATAGAGAGTATAGAAAAACATTGACTCTAAAGCCCATCAATGTTGATATACCACTCGAACACAAAATCATCAAGAACAAAAATCTATCGTATGCACCATTAACATACTTACATAATAGTCTCATCTCATTCATGGACATTCTCACCTTCTACCATGTCACTACCACTGGACACACATAGAATCTATCTACTGAGAAACCATACAATCTATCTCATAGAGAACCATAACTCTGTATCCCAAATCACAAAACCCTCGATCCAAAAAATAAGTGAATGTATCAACATTTGTCACAATCATAGCTGAAATAACACCCATAGTAAGTGCTAACACATCCAACAATGCATACCTCTAAGTTATACAAAAATGGATTCCAAAACATCACCATATTCAACCTGTTACCTGCAGTCTCAAGCCTCAAGTGCAATACCTGTCACATACATGCCAAGAAGATCCCACTGCACAGGTAATATTAATATAATATGAACCAATTCAAAAACATCACATAGAAGTGCAACAACAAACTTGTAGCATCAAGAACATCAATAGTACATCAACCATGTACCGTGTCCTTCTACGTACACCTCTAAATTCCTATCATACTTCCTACTGAAACCATCAATCATTTCAACAAATACATCTCTAATTACAAGAGAAAACATCATCACTATCGTTGCTAAGTATCCATGAGCACTTGTAACCCATCAATTCATGCTAACTCCAAAAGCATAACAACAACTTCATGAAGCTTCAAGCAAATGAGCAATGTACTTAATACACATCAACAAAAAACAAGATCAATGTCAAAATTCCAACCATGGCCTCATGAACATAAACATGACAAAATGATCTAAAACATCTCAACCAAAGAGCTAACATACTCCATATGAACATATCATAACATGTCAAATGAAAAC
This sequence comes from Thuja plicata, assembly GCA_018584345.1. Lineage (NCBI taxonomy): Eukaryota > Viridiplantae > Streptophyta > Pinopsida > Cupressales > Cupressaceae > Thuja > Thuja plicata. Next base: position 1,047,569 of record MU224838.1, on the reverse strand, counting down.
ATAATCCAGACCTTTATCAAAGACCTCGTTCAGGCCTCAAGATGTCAACATCTTCAGTCACATGAAGATAAACATCTCCAAATAGTACTTTAGAAAATGTGAAAAGATCCTTCTACAACATCATAATTTCCCACCTTCAATATCTACAATACTATTGAAGATCATTCCCTATGTCAGTACTACCAACACCCACTAAACTGTGGTTTTGAGTTACACATAGCATCATGAAAAATTCTTCCACACATCACTACCAACAACTCCCATTGTATGGTGGTGTCAAGTCACACATGGCATTATGACAAACATCTTCCACATGAAGATCAAATTGATCTAACTAGTCATCATAAGACCGATGAGCCAAAGCAACACTACTAACATCTTCATCATTTTGAGAATATTTAGAACTCAAAGAGTCCCCTCCTCCTCCTCCTCCTCCTCCTCCTCCTCCTCCTCCTCCTTCTTCTTCTTCTTCTTCTTCTTCTTCTTCTTTGGACTTATTTCCAAAATACTTATACCTACTCTTCTTTTCCTCCCATTTGTCTCCGTCCTTTGATCTTCCTCGAAGAGAGAGAGAGCCTTTTAGGCCACTTGAGAAGTCTTCCTCTACATCTCCTCTAACAATAGTGCAGCAGCTACGTCATCCATTTTTAACTGGGTAATAGTACTTCTAATAGCCATCACCAAGTGGTCCCATGAATCAAGCAAGGAACACAACAAGAGCATACAACATTCTTCCTCACCAATGGTTATACCAACAAATTTCAACAGTGCGATAACCATATTGAATGTATTCAGATGATCTACAAAAATTGTTCCTTCATCCATCTTCAAGGAGTACAATTTATTTCTCAGGAAGAGTTTATTTACCAAGGACTTGCCTTCATAAATGTCTCCTAACTTCTTCCACAAGGAATGCACAGTTTTCTCTTCATGGAAATTAAACAAAACAGAATTTGCCAAACTCAATCTTATCATTCCTCTAGCTTTCCGGTCCTCTATATCCCAATCTTCCTACTTCATGCCTCTAGGCTTGGCAACAGACACAGTAGTCCATAGATCTTGATCAAAAAGCACATCTTCAATTTTAATTTTCCACAACTCAAAATTTGTGCCATTGAAATTTTCAATTTCTATTCTTCCTGTACCAGCCATCTAAATATACAAAAAAAAAAAAACATTGCAAACTCCCATTGAAAAAAAATTGAAAAAATGACTAACCCTACCCAACAAGGATAACAAAAAACTTTTTTGGCTCTGATACCACTTGTTAGGAAAGCAATAGTGTGGAAACGCTTCCCGAATGCCAAATTAACAGGGAAATAAGCAACTATATCTCAAAGATGTACAAGACAATAAAATATGGAATTACCAGACACAAAACACATAGAGAAAACACCAGATTTAATTTTGGAAAACCCTTTTGGGAAAACCCACCACCCAAAAAACCTGAGGGAAACTTTTTATTATAGTAAAAATATTTACATTCAATGCACTCTAGATTTTTATATAGGCTCAAATTGCCTTACAATCAACCTAACATAGCACCATGTTGCTTTCCTCAAATTTGTAATAAATAATGCACATATTTATACACTCTGTAATTTTTTATAGAATTCATTATAGCAACTGCCACTCCATGAAACTGTTACTAGAAACCTTGGCACTCCTCCAGTTATGGTCCCTTCAATATCAGTACACTTCCTTCACCTCGCAGAATCCTTTCTGCATCCAGTCACTCTGTTCGACATCCAGTCACTCCCTTTGGCCTCAGGTCAGTCCCTTTACCTTGGGTCACTCCCTTTGCCTCAGGTCACTCCCTTCAACACTTTATCCTCTACTAGGTCTTTTTGTACAGAGACTTCTCCCTTTAGCACTTTTTCCTCCGTTGGGTCTTGTCCTACGGTGACTTTTCCCTTTCGCACTTTTTCCTCTGTTTTGTAGTCTCCAATCTGTATGGTTCACCATGCATGTGTCTCCTCACCACATGGTGAGATTACCTCTTTCATACAGTGGTATTTCCATACAGTGAGATTACCTCCACCGTACGGTGGACTCCCAATTTGTCATTTATTAACACTTATTTGTAGCTAATATTTTATGTATCAACACTTTAGTCATGGAATTGTATTTAAAGAAAATGATTAATTTTTTTGTGTTACTCAATTAAATTCTAAATAGCTGTCTCTCTTTGAGAAGACTCAATGACATCATTTTCCTCTTATTACTTAGTGTGTGATATAACCACGTAGAAGGTTACATCTTGAGCTATTTCCTCAAAATTTAGTTATTTAAAATTCTTCCTCCTCTGATCTACTTCAAAATAAGATATGAATTTTCTAGTTCTGTTCATCCATGAAACAACCACTTCTAACTATTAATTATGAAAATGAAATATTAATTTTGGTAGTTTTGTTTTTTATTTTATTTTAAAATCTTTAAAATTGATAAAAGTGGAAGGGTGCTGAATATGGATTAATCAAGAAAGGGTAAATTAATGTTCTTTTACCTGCTAGTAGAAGTTTGGCTCTTTAATTCTTTAACCAAAACTATATTTGCACATATTTTCTTAAATGTGTTGGTTTTTATTTTATCTTCCTACCATATCTGTGTTATTTCTACTTAGACTAATGAGGAAAGTAGATAGCTCATAGCTTGCACCAGATTCCTTTTGATCCATGAGTACCGGGATGCTAGGCTTCTTAGGCAGGGTCAGTGCGCTCTTCATTTTAGAATGAGCCCTGGAGGAGCCAACCACTTTGTGGTTGGACAGAAAAAGTTCCTATACAAAACCCCCCTCTCGAGATTTGTAGGTGGATAGGTGTCTGATGACTTACAAGACTAGAGCATGCAAATGGACAGTGGTCCGATGGCATATATGATACTTATTCTTTTCAACCTTATGGTTTCTACTTGATGCATATTTCTTATTTATGATGTAAGATGTATGTGATGTTGGTCATCATCCTGATTTATCAGATAATTGTATTTTTCATTGAGTTGGATAATTTTGTAAGATCGATAGTATGGTCGATTACACTTTGATGTACTTCATTCAAGTTTTGTTAATTTATGGAAACTAGAGGTAAATGTGTGTTTGTTTAATTTTTTTATTCGAGTATGATTCTTGTCGACTAGTCTTAGAAATTGACTGACTATTAGTATTGGATTGACATTTGATTATATTTTATAAAGCTTACTGCTTATGTGGATTTAATTTGAAATAAGGTCTTTACATATTGGCTAAGAATTGTCTTCTTGGTTAAGAGGATTTTCAAAATTCCTTGCCTAGGACTCATGTCTACACTGAAAAACCAGCCTCATAATGAGGATTCCTTTGGGCGTTGAAATCCTTGTAGAATGAATTACAAAGTGATATAACCCTTGAGGCTTCTTTGTATATATGACACTGATAATTTTAATCATAAATGCAAGGTTTTCCCTGGAAATTTAAGGTTTAAAATTCTTTGGACTTTAATATACCTCATTATTGAATAGGATAAACATAGATGCAATTCTAGGGTTAATGATTACCAAAATTTAGGTTCAACAATCATGAAAAATGATGAAAACTCATTTTGAATGTAAAAATAAGAGTGGTTTGATGTAGTTATATTCATTCTATGTTTTAGGAATACATATAAGGCCACATATCAAGTGATTTGAAGTGATATTATTCCTACAAAATCAAAGGGATCCTTCATTTTTGTTACATCGTGTTCAAAAAGTTCATCAAAATATTTTCATTTTTTTGTTATCTATTTGACCTACCATCTAAGTCAACTAAGAGGACTTAAAATTTTCAATAGGAAAGATGAAGAAAAATGTATCAAATTATATTCCTTGTGTCATAACATCCACCATAATTTTATTCTTGATATTTTAATATAAATGCGCATATAAAATTGATTAAAAAATGTTGTTGCATACATATGTAGCTATCTACTCTCCATCTAAACAAACATGACCCTAGATAACACTTCTTTATTTGGAGGACTACTTTCTAGATCCTACTTTAAATAATATGAGATTCAATAGCTTGAGACTCCCCACAAGTTTATAAGAATTCCTTAGGCCCTTGGATTACCATCCAAATATTAAAGGGATACACAATTTTGAGTAGATTAGTTTCTACATGAGGGATACATAGTTATGAAGATTTTTTGACCCACATAAATGCTTCATAAATTATCATATGAAATCCTATGTAGAATTAGAGGAATATAGTTTAGGTCAATTACAAAGTAGGTATGTATTTTGTGTAGACTCCCATTATAGTACTCAACTTTCCAACTACTCTTTCAAAAATAATCATTCCACTCCATGGAAAAGTGATACTATGGGACACACATCACCTTAGTGCTTATTTCCTTTGAGACTATGGGCCATTTTTTCCAAGCCACCCACAGATGTGCCACATGTCAGCACTGCACATTCCAAAATCATCTCCAAGTGAAATACTTTAGCGGAACCCACTTAGGAAATACATGTTAAGATCTTTCTACTATTTCTCCAACAGATTGTGGAGACCTCTTCATCAAGACAAAAGGTTAATTTATGAGCCATGAGGATATTTTGTAAATATTTGTAAGAAATAGGAAAAATCCTCACATATCAAAATGGATGATTGCATTAAGTGGGAAAAAATAATATTTTCAACAATAGTAATGTTATTTGGGAAATCAACATAGTTGACGCCCATGTTATAGAAAAACATGATAGTTGATGATGTAAAAATATTCAGCATGGAAAAAAATTAATGTATACCATGATTAAGAATAATGACATCATCATGGGAAGGAGAAAAACTTTTCCCTTCAAAAACCCTTGCATATTTTGTTAAAATGGAGTGGAGAATTTTAAATTCCTCCTTCCAAACTAGGAGAAGCATCTTTTACAGTAAAAAATAAAGTATGTATTTTGGGAAAGACATTGAAATATGTCACCTATGTTCCAGCCTTAGCATGTTTTCTTTTAATAAATTAAAGATATTGTGCATGTGTTACATTTTTTCTTTATTATCAATATGTTTTATGTTGATTTATTTTAGAACAAATCTAATTTATTAAAGTTGGTCTTTTTGTCTTCGAATTATCTTGAAAAATCATGGATCTTGCAAGTTCTTTACTATTTCGTGTAGCTTTAACACAAAAGGTAAATTTTATCTATAGTAATTAATTCCCTAGAATGGCTAGTTACTATAACATTTTGGATGCCTATTCTTTTCTTAGACCCTTGTAGGAACAATTTATGTGTAGATCCTAAACACAACTATTTATGGGGTTCAATTTAAACCTAGATAATTGTTCCTATCACTATGTCTTCCTTATTAAAAATATCAAAATCCTTTCTAATAGGCTTTAAATTCGTTTGGAGGCTTCCATAAAAGAAGATTTTTCCTCTCATTTAGCCTAGCCATAGTTGTGATCAAAACTAAATGCCATATTTTTTCTTACTTATTATCTTTCTATTATACTTGCATCATCAATTCGAGAAACATTACATTCCTTTATACTATTTTGTGCTAGTGGTTATTGTTGAGAGAAAATTACTATTATCTATAAGATCTTGAAGGATCGGAGAACAATTGAGTCAAGCTAATCATTTGTATGACATATCTTGTTTACTTATTTTCATGTATATAGTTTAGAGGTTCATTCTTTTTTTTTATTTGATTGTATGTCTCATGCTTATGGTTGGGATATTTGAGGGTTTAAAATAGGTTCACAATTTGATATACACATTTTGGCACACCTAGCAGAAGTCTTCATTTAGACCTATACTTTTTGGGTTTGTCAAACTTTATATTGTCATTTTTTTCAAACATTCAAAGACCAACCTTTTGAAAATAGAGTTGAGGAGAAGAACCTAGGGATTTTAAAGATTGTATCATATCTCTCAAATTAATGCAAAGAGCATAGAGGGAAAACACCAAGATGGGCTATCACTTCCAAAAAATTTCAATCAAAGGATTACACAAATCTAACTCCTCTACCCTATTAAAAATGTGGAGTTATCACTTGCTAGGGTTCTCTGACACTTCAATTACCCAATGGACACTTTTAAGCCATACACAAGTTCTCTTCAATTTAGGCTTTAGCAACACTTTCCCTAATCTGAACCAAAATGTAGAAACCTTTACCAGTTGATTCAAAAAACTTTCCCAAGGGTTGAAAAACCTTACTTAGGCCCTAGAGACATGGAATCACACAACCATTTGATTCCTTAATTCTCACAACCCTAAGATCTTTTAGTATCCTACAAATCCTTGTAGCCTTTTTGAAGTGGTTTTGCTAAGGAAAATTTTTTCTCATGGTGGAAACAAAATGAAAGGATGATGTTTTAAAGTACCCTATATGGAATTACTAAAATCTGCAAAGTCCTACTTTATTCAAGCACCCATGAACCCTTACAAAGTTCACAAATCTAATTAGCCAGATTAGGCTTGGATTACAAAGAAAGTGGTCAAAGATAAGTTCAAAGAATAGATGTATGGATTGGGAAGCATTCTCCTATATTCAAATAGTCCAAAATAACCTTTCAATTGGTTTATTTAATCAATTACGCATCTACACACATCTGCACATACTCGACTAGCTAAATACATTGATATATTTAGCCTAGGGCTTGATGTCAACAAGACCAAACCTCTAGATCCCAACCTGAGCCTCTATAATCATTACAAGTACATCCCTATCTTAAATTTCCCAAGTCACCATGGAATTCCACTAGTGAAATTTCACGTTAGGGCCCCATTTGCACAATAGACCTAGATTTGGTGTTTTTCTGGACAACCCCCACTAAATTGTTATAACTTTGGAAAAAAAAATTAAGAAATACAAAATTTTATGAAAAATAGATTCACAATAATATCTAATCATGGAAATTGTTCATTCCTATCAATCTGTACAATTTTGTACCATCAATAAATACTCGCGAAATTTGGTGATTCTTATTCAAAATGCATCAAATATTTAACATACATTGTCTAACCATTTTGGAAGGGATAAAACATGTCAAAATACCTTAAAATTATGGTTCAAACTTATCCATGGATGGTTTTGACCATTCAAAACCAAATTTTAGCTTCTTGAGCAACTTTTGCAAAAGTTGCTCAAGCAACATTGACAACATATCAACATTTTTGTATTTTGCACTTTTTGAACCCAAAAGGCCTCACAATGGATTCATATCATCATTAAATGATCAAAGATGACCAAAGATGATCAAACATCATTGACAAAATAACTAGATACTTCAAACACCTAAAACACCTACTCATGCACCTATCAAATGCAACTTAAGGTCCAAGTGGACTAAGGTGTCCCAAAGTTTATAGATGTACATTAGGGACCCTTGACCAAAAAAAGTGGATCAAAACACAAGTTGGATGATCTCAAGAATCTATCCTTATTACAATGAAATGAAAACCAAAATTTCAAGCACTGGGTGCCCCTGCACCATACTCCTCAAGACAAAATGAACTCAAGTCTCTTGAGTTGGAAAATATTCAAATTGAAAGCCTTCTTTTTTATTTTCTTCTCAATATAGAAGGAAAATTCTCTCTAATTATTTTAACGGTTCTATGGACGTTTTATGTTTGGTTTCCAATGGTAGATCAATGTAAATTTTGTAATTTATCAAAACTAGGTGTTTACAAAATATAAGTGAGTTTTACAATGAGGATCAAAGTTTGAACAAAAAATGGGCAATATCAGACAAATTCTTACACCCCCTATGTTTGATGTTAGGGTTATATCTTCACTCCTTTAGGATATTTCATGTTTGATATACTTAATTTTTATCATTCACTTTCAAACTCCCTAGCCAAAATTTATACAGATCTAAAACTCGGGGCTGTACAACCTACTATTGTTTAAAATATCATCCTGGTTTTGATGCAAAATAAACACGTAAAAAGATTAAAAATTGTTATCTCTTTCACATATTTTTAACTAATGTTGCTCTAAATTGATTTGTCCATCTATTTTCTAGCATACTATCACCCAATCATCATGATTTTTCTCAACAAAATGATTGGATCGCTCTGTCAATTTTTGGGCCCCTTGAGTAGACAACTATCTAGGGTACTGAGGTTTCAGGATGTAGAATCTAACAAGAGGTATCTCTATGTCTAAATTGAGGCACCAAGCGACATTAATTCTAATCTACAATAAGAGTACCACCCACATAATAATTTTATTGTGATCTTCATCCCTCTCTCTCTCTCTCTAAATGATGATGGAGATTCTCCTTAATGTCGATGGGACTTATTTTCAAGGTAGAACTCATTTTTTTATATAGATTCCATAATTTATAGAAAAAAATTCCCATTCTTAAATAACAGGACATAATATTGTTTAAAAGTGTCAAAGGCTGTAACTACTATTTACAAGTTTTTTTCATAGATTTAACATTTTCCTTTCTTTTTTAGGTCATGGAAATTTCACTGCAAAAAAATTAGATTATTGATATTTGAAGTGGTAGCTCTAAAATCAGTGTTCCAGTCCCTTCAACTGGCTGAAACTCATCTATCAACTAGTCTGGTTTTTTGAGACTGAAATTCAAGATTTTGCGAGTACTCTTTCACTTTCTTCTCAGCATAATGTTGAACAACTAAAACTTACTAGCGTCTGTACATGTATTGTAAAAGAATTTGAGGTAATGGTAATGGCATAAACGCTACAAGAACTGCATGCAAACTCTGTAAAATTTCAAGGGTTTTGTGCTTTCCTTAGGGAAATGTATTATGATGAATACTATGGAGAAGGCAATGCTCTAACTATTCGACATGCATTTTAGGTCTAGCTCAACCACAATTAGTACATTGTACATTGATGTGACTCCCTTTGTAGTTTACCTATGTTTTAACTTACACTATCTCTCTTATAGAAAGAGAGATTTTCAATTTTTTGGCCTCTTGTAATCAAAAAACCCTTGCATTGTTTCTTCTTATGTTCCACTAATTAATGATATAAGTGAAATTTGTAAAAATGTGATTCCTCTTGCAATACAAATGCATGATGTCTACTTCCAATAATTTTGCATTTACATACACTTTTCAACTCTTTAATTTGAGTGTACTAAAAAATGATATGTTACATTTGTTTCTAAAATATACATTATTTAAATTGTATACCCAATATTTATTCCTCTTCAGTTTCAAATATTGGCTTCTATAAAAAATTTTGAAGTTCTCTCTTTCTCGCACTTTCATATTGTATTTCTCACTTTATCCCTTTGTTACGTGGAATGGAAATTTTCATTTAAGTTGTTTTTTATTAAGTAAAATAGGTTTTACAGGGTTCCTAAAACCCGAAACATGAAAGTAGTATCATGAAGCATAGTTTAAAGTGAACCAAAACAGAAAAGGTAGAACAGGCCTGGAAAAGGCCAGAGAAAAAAATAGCTTCTACGAAAGCAGAAAGAATAGGGACAGTAGAAAAAGCCAAGGACCCTCAAGAAAAATCTACCATCAGAGTAGCCGCCTTGGTTTTGATCATTTCCATGTTAGCCACTGACTCCTTGATCTTTTGGAAATCCGACACCATGTCCTTGTCCTTGATCTTCTTGGTTTTGGCTATGGTGCACTGACCGGGACCTTGTTCAGTATTCTGATCGGTCTCCACCTCTATATTTTCCACATCTAGTCCATCTAATTTAGCCTCCTGCTTCTCAATGATAATGTTAGTGTGCTCTTTAGAGGCCTTTAGGATATTGTAGCTCTACTCGGCAATATTCTTAAGGGTAGATTTGCCCCTAGTCATGTTTTCTTCCAAATTTTCCACTCTGCTATTAATCTCCAGATCCTCTTTGGTCTTCTCCCTATTATCCTTCTCCTTACTGTTGGCCCTTTTTTTGAGGTCCTCCACCTTGTAGAATAACCATTTGATGGTTCTGTAATTATCAACCATGTTATTACGGGAGTTATTATGTAGGTCCATTTCAAACTCCTTGGTATTATCACTAAGCACCACTAAAGAAGGGTCGATCAGCTCATCCAGCTTGATTTGGCCTCCCTCCTTGATTACTTTAGGGTTTATGATTTCTATAGTAATCCCCATCTTTGTTTTTTTCGCATTTAAATCGCACCACCCAATAATCTTCCCTTTTTCACCCATGTAGCAACAGAATTCATTATCTTTCATGTCATCCTTCTTTGTGTTGCACGACTGATAGAGCTGAGGGGAGTGGGGAGTGTGGTTAGTGTCTTGGTAGTCATCCTGGAGCTTCCTCTTTATAATTATATTATCATTAATAGAAGAATATAGGTAAAAGGGAATAGACACCTTCATATCATGGTAGAAATGGTTCAAAAGGAAAAAGTGATAGGTGCAAATTTTATCAAACCTGGTGTCCACAGTTATGCAGTAGATGATGACCTATAACACAAACCACCATAGTCTCTTCAACCCTTCTGGAAGATAGCAGGTGCAGACCTTGGTAAGCCCTCTCTTTTCCTCATCATTTCTGACAAAGTCACTTATAGTCTAGTCTGAGATTTTCCTATCTCTGTAGAACTTCTATCCCATAATGGGAATCTTTGTGACCACCGAGATAACCTCCTCGGTCACCATAAACATTATTCCATTTAGATAAATTCTACCCAAATCCCAATTCTCGATGAACATATTCATCACAGTCGGCTTTCCACCATGAAGTCTCTCAATGAACGTAGAAATGTCACCACTTTGAAGATACTTCCAAATTTTGGTGCACCGTTTCCATTTTTCCAAGTCTTTAGCAGGTTCGCTCCTATGCCTTTCCCCACCCATCACAAGAAATACAGGAGAGAAATCACCATAGAGGATCAAACCAAAAATCTCTGAAGTATTCTAGATGTTTCTGTTATTTTGGTTTGAGCGGCAAGTTTTGATGAAGCGTTTGAGAACTCCGTAAGTGTACGGGTGTGATATGATGTGATTGCCAATCCAGCCTATCTTTTGATTTCCCATAATGGAAAATTCATTTGCATTCAAAGTGCTAATAGTCATAATTGGCATTTATGAAGCCCTCTTTTCCATGGATTTAGTCATATGCAACTAAATCCAACACTTCATGTGGGAGGTCACCACCGTAAAGCCAACGTGTCTGCTTTTCATTTCTGACTGCCTAGTTGGAAAACTAGTCAATTTCTTGGTTGCCTTATCTAAACACATGGGATAAATGGACCTTATCAAATGTCTTCAAGAGTGATCGATTTTCCTCAATCAAGTTGGAAATGGTCCACGATGGCTGGTGTTTCATATTGAGATAATTGATAATGTTTTGGGAATCCCCTTCTAACCATAAATTTTGTATTCCCAAGTCATGAGCCAATTTGGTCACATGAAGAGTGGCACTTTCTTCCACAAAATAGCTGGTTTATGTGCCTATAGGATAACTAACAGCAGCAATTCCTTGAATAATGCCACCATTTCCTGCCTTCCTAGGATTGCCCTTGGCCACACCATCAAAGTTGGCTTTAGCCCAACCATTCAAGGGATGAAGCCAGGTAGAGAGATTTATTTTATCAATGGTAGAAGAGAGATTAGAAACATCATCAACACCTACGAAAGGGTTAGGATTCCCACAAATAACAATTTTTTCCAAGAGAGCATGGTGAATATTTTCAAACAGAACTTTGGGAGTAACACTACATTCCCTGAAGATGTAGTTATTTTGTTCCTTCTAAATGCCCCAACAGAGGTGAGGAAGCACCCATGACCATAATTTGTGAAAATTAGTATTTTTGAAGGGCAACGTCCCTTGGGCAAAGAGATCCATAATAGTGGATGAGAAACACCACTGCAGCCCAAAATTAGAGAGGAAGAAATGCCATACCTCCCGCATATAAGAGCTATGAATAAATATGTGGTCCACCATCTCAGCTTTGATCTGGCATAAAACACACATGTTGGGAATGGAAATGCCCCACTTGATGATGTTATCAATAGTAAGGATGCAGTTATGAATAAAAAGATAGAAAAAACATTAATTTTAGGGATAAGGCCCAGAAGCCGGGCTTGCACCCAAGGAGGGGAAACCTCCAAATGCATCTAAATAGAGTAGGCTAAAGAAATAGTGAAGGAACCACTTGGGGAAGCTTCCCAAATCAAAGCATCCTGATTCTAAGAAAGGGAGGTGGCATTGAGAGCAGTGAGTAATAAAGATAGCTCCTAGGAGATAGAGGACAGATCCACCCAAGAGTTACTCAATCTGTAGTCATGCACTCCATCCCAAAAACACATGATATAAGCCTCCTTCTAGGAGTTGAAGTAATCCATATCTTACAGGGGCCCTGACATAATCCAATTATCATGCCAAAATATGATATTGTGCCCATTGCCAATTTTCCACTTCGCTTTTGACTTAGTTAGGTCTTTAGCATTAATGATTCCATTCCAGATGCAGGAGCCTTTCAGGGTCTCATCATTTTCAAGAAAGTAAAGCAAAGAAGAATTGGAGAGATATTTGTCCTCAATGAAGTCCTGCCATTCCCCTTTACCATGGAAAATCCTCCAAATTTTCTTTGCAAGAAGAACCTTGTTGAATGCCTAACCCTCCTAATCCCCAACCCCCCTACCTTTTTGGGTAGACAATTTTTTTCTCATGCTATCAAAGGAAGACGTTGATGATCCTCAGCCCCAGACCAGAAAAATCTCCTTTGAATTTTTTCCAAGGCATCAGCAACTTTAGTCAGAATAGAGAAGAGGCTAAGAGCATAAGTAGGAAGGTTTTGAAGGGTGGACTTGACTAGCTGAATCTTGTATGTGTCTGAATGTTGACCTCCAAATCAGCCACAACACAACATAGTCATTGCTTAATCATTGAATTGCGAAGATGGACATGAATTGCTCATTCCATAATATTGATTGAATCGACCTGTTTCCTCCTATTTAGTTGGGGTGTTTGATTACTCTCAGAAGGAGAGCCAACAACCATAGACTATTTTTATAATGGAGGATTTGAAAGCTTTGAAAATTGAAATGAAATTTATTCTATATGCGAGATGCAATTGTAATCTAGGAATGAAGATGCAGATTTTTAATCTAAGAAACTTGAAAGAGATAACAAAATTAAACTACTTGATAAGTAAAAAAACTAAATTGAGATGAAAAATGCCATTAAGCTAAATGAAATTACACTAAATATGCAATAAAATCTTGGAAATATGAGAGAATTAAGACAATAATTCACTATAGTTTAGGTACTCTAAAAATTTCCCTCCCTCAAATGAAGGAAATAAGGTCCATAATATAGAAAAGCCTGAAGAGAGGATGAAGAGTTTCTTGGAAAGAAACGGCTGACTCTTCATATTCATGTAGGAAGGTGAGACAAATATGAAGGAATTATTTAATTAAATAAATGAATTATTGCCACATGGGTGGCTTTTCACATTGTTTGAATTATTAAATTCAAGTGAGGATAATCCATTCAAATGACCAAATAATATTTAATTCCCTTGATGTGTATTAGCTAAAGGGGGTGGGATTAATTTAATTTAAAAGCACTTCAGACTTTAGAATTAAATTAATTAATCATAGGGATTTTTAGCTAATAAATCTTGAAAATTTAGGAATTAAATATAGTGTAAGATTTATGCAAATTTAGGTTTTTTGCATTTGAGACTAAGTTAATTAAAGACAATTAGGAAGGATAATTTTCCTAGTACAATAGGACTTTGATGATGAGAATTTAAAGAAATGCACAAAAAATGATTAGAATTGTAAGGTGCCAATTTGGGGTATTACATTTTGCCCCTCTTTGAATTGATGTGCGAGTAGCGCGTTGATTCAAAGAATATTCTGATGTGATAGATGAAGATTTCCGGAGTCTAGGTTAGATTGCCAAGACACCAATCAGATCGAGAAGCAGAACCATCTTCAAAATGAAGCATGATTCTCCAAAGTCCAAGTTAGATTGCGAAGACAACGATCCAAATACCAATTGAGAGAAAATATGAATCGGGGTTAGATTTCCCCAATGTCCATTGATAGTTCATGAAGATTTAGGACTATCTCTAGAATCAGGGTTAGATTTCCCCAATATGAAGGTTAGCCCTCTGAGATCTAGGTTAGGTTACCCAGATAACGGTCAAAAAGAGATTTTGAGAGGTGTCTTCAAAACAAAGCATGACTTTTATGAATTAGGGTTAGATTTCCCCAATACCCAATGGGATTTCAAGAATCATCTCTAGAATGAAGCTTTATCCTTGAGGATCCAAGTTAGATTGCTTAGATACCTAGAAAGATAGATGACAAGATGACAAGATCCGAGGCATCAAGATGCCCCTAGAGATTCAAGATCATGGAATATCCAATTTTGACCATAAGGTATGAAATACTGAATATGCCCCAAGTGATGAGATGCCCATAGCAATGGGGACTTTTGATTTAGATCAGAATGATTCAAGAATGATGTGAAAAGATTCAATGATGAAATCATCCTGCCCCCTCGGGAGTGATATTGAAATATGACACAACAAAAAGATGATCGACAGCAAAATATTGTAGATAGAAGTAAGATCAAAGATCTAGAGGAATTCAAAGATAGATCAAGAGAAGGCAGAATCAATTTAGAGCGATCGGGAGGTCCTGTTGAATAGGTTTGACCATAGTTGACCAAGTTTGACCAGAATTAACTAGAGCTGGCTTTTGATGAAAATATTGTAGAAGTCAAGAAAATGATGACAAGAGATGATTTTAACAAGAAAGAAATGTTAGAAAGTCAACTGCACAAGTGTCAGAGCACGTCGGTCCCAAAATTTTAAAACACGATTTTGACCTACTTAGGAGTGTCAAATTTTGATTTTGATCATGAAAATGGATTCAGAACCAGACCATTGTGTAGTTAAGAGGAATCTAGGACAAAAGATGAGAACCCTCAAAGATTGATAACACAATGAAGAGAGCACCAAAACTGTCGCTATGCAAGCTTAAAATGCGAATGCAAGCCTAAGCTAAATGCAACCCTAGGACTTGGTTGTTGGACTCATTGCATAATTATGATCATCAAGTTCTTTAGGTATCAGCCAATCACAAGATGTCATACAACCCTCACTATCCTTGCAACCATGAGAATATGAATATGACACTAGTCTTTAGATTTGTCAGAATGAGATGTAAGCATTAAGGCACAAGAAGCCAGAATGACCTGAACACCTATTCCTTTTGATTTAGCAAGTTAACCTAAGCATCAAAGCATAGTTGCAAGAATGACTGGAATTTTTCTTGCATACAAACATGCCAGACACATGAGAGGCTCCCTTCTTTTTCTAAGTGATTGATATGAATTCCCATAGTGACGCTTATGTTCACCTCACAGTACAAGCACCTCAATTGCACTATAGCACAAAGAAGTCACCCCAAACAGACAAGGAGAAGAACCAATCTCACCAAAGTTTCCATATAAAAGGAGTCGAGGTACACATGGCCATCCAACATAAGATGGAGGCTCTCATAGTGGACACCCCTCTTATATGGATCCTTTGGATCATTGAAACCAAATGAGAAAATAGAAAGAAAAAAAGATCATGCCCCCAATCTTCGCAGCTCTTGGTCAAGAATAGATGTCTTAGAGTTTCTCAACGGAGAATGATGAAGTGAAAGGAACAAGAACACAAAGGAAATCTAAAAAAGTCTCAGAGAATCACAAATCAAGTTTCAATTTCAATTTAGCGGATTGAAGTCAGATTGGAAGGAACGAGCGCAAGAAGATCTTAACAGGACAGTGACAGTAGGCAGACATAGTGAGATCCACTAGTGACCAATATGAGAAAGATCCTTAAGGAGAGATATCTTAACAAAACATTAGTAGGAAGACACAGTGAGAACCACTGGTGACTGATGTGAAAGAGATTCTCAAGGAGAGATGAAGCGCTACAAAGCATCGATAGGCAGATGCAGTGAGAACCACTAGTGATCGATGCAAGAGGAGAGAGACTCCAAAAGATAGGATGATGCCCCCTAGACTAGGAAGATGCCCCCAAGTGTGACCAGTTTCAATCCATGTGAATTCGACTAAAATCTAAAAAATAACTGAGAGCAAATGCATGAGCAAGCAAACTAAAGCAGGAAAGCAAACTAAAGGAGGAAAGCAAACTAAAGCAGGAAAGCGGGAGAGAAAATTGCAAGATAGCCAAGGGATGCTGTAATAGATAGAGAATTATGGAACAAGAGGTGCCTATTTACTAGCTTTTCACCATCTTGGTAGAAATTCTATTTTTTCTACCATGACGCATGTTTAGCAGGTTTTCATCAATGGCACATTTTTCTCTTTTTCTCATGTTTTTCGTATTTTTCATTTTTTTTTTTATTTTTTATTTTTTGTATTATCAAGGTGCCTATTTACCAGGTCTTCATGAGGATAATATATACATCAAAGCACCTATTTTCTAGGTTTTCACTAAGATGCTCATTTTTTTTAGGACATTTTGCAATTTTTAGGATTTTCTCATAATAGAGTATGTACATGAGCATTCAGAAGACATCTCAACTATAGAACTTCTTCAAATGAAGAGCATTGATAGGCTCTTTGAGCTGTTCCCCCTCTATGGTAGAGAGCTAATAAGCACTAGACCCAAATATTGTAGTGATAACATACGAACCAAAATAGTTTGGTTCAAATTTTCCTTTCTGGACCCGTTGCTGTTGATTCTTGGGGTTCTCTATCAGGACGAGATCACCCATTTATAATTCCCTTGGTCTGACTCCCTAGTTCTAGCTTTTAGATATTTTCTTCTGATATGCTCAGAGATGATCAGATGCTAATTTTTGACATTCATCTAGTAGTTCTAGTTCTTGAAGCTGAGATATTCTAATATAATCATCAGTAATGAGACCCTTTAGAGAGACTTGCAAGGTAGGAATCTCAACCTAAATAGGAAGCACTAAATCTTCACCATAAGCTAGAGCAAAGGGCGTGGCCCCTATCGGTGTCTTTATACTGGTGTGGTAAGCCCATAAAGCCAGATTAATCTGGAGATGCCAGTCTCATCCAAATTTTTATACTATGCAGTGTAAGATCTTGAGAATAGTCTTATTTGAAGCTTCTGCTTGTCCATTACCCTGGGGATAATAGATAGAAGACCAGTGTTGAATAATTCTAAACTTAGTGCATAATTCTTTTAGATCCTTGTTCTTGAATGTCCCCCCATTGTTAGTGATTATTGATGAGGGTACACCATATTTGCAAATGATGTAGTTCAGTATAAACATGGCCACAGACTTGCCATCAGCTACGATGAGGGGCACTTCCTCAACCCACTTGGTAAAATAGTTTGTCACAGTAATGATCAATTTATGTCCCCTTGAAGAAGATGGATGTATCTGATGCACCAAGTCAAAGGCCCACTGCTGAAATGGCCAAAAAATGATGAAAGGAATGAGCTCCTTGGCAGGAGCATGGATCAGATTTCCATGAAGCTGGAACTATTTGCAAGATTTAGCAAATTGTGTAGCTTCTTTCTCCATATCTGGCAAATAGTAACCAGCTCTAATAATTTTGCAAGCTAGTGTCAGAAAATTTGAGTGAGACCCATAGAGGCCTTCATGCACCTCTACTAACGCATGCTTGGACTCATCAGGTTCTAAACACCTAAGGAGGGTACCATCTAGACCTTGCCTATATAAGCCATTAGCTATGATGGCAAACTGTGAAGCACTGCCGATTAAGTGACGTTTCACATTTCAGGTGTAAGTGTCTAGAATGATCTGGTCATGAAGGTAGGAGTAAATATGGTGGTAGCAAGATGAGTCATGTCCAATGACTAAATAGATCATCTGGGATTTAGGGAAATTATAAGCAGGGTAGCATAGCATCTCCACTAGGAATTCATGTCGGAAGTCATTTTTTGGCATTTGTAACATGGAAGCCAGAGTATCCATGGCATCAGTTGTTTTATTATCTTCCCTTGGAATTTGTTAGAAAGTGTAACATATAAAAAGTGGTTACGTTTGAAAATTTAAATGTTTGTGTGATGTGTGGGGAAGATAAGATGTTCCTTTCAACCTCAAATACACAAATGAAAGATCCAAATTGATCAACCCAAAAAGGATCAATACACAAATGAATCAATCATTTGGAAATGAGAGCAAAGAGGAAAGATCTTAAATTACCATTTTAGAAAGGAATGTATATTATAGTTCTAGGAATTGAAATGGATGAGATGAAGTACCAACCTTAAAATAGTGCAGATCAAAGAATGTTGTTTTCTAAGGTCTGTAGGCTATTTCTGGAAAAACTAAAGTATGATCCGGAACCGGAATGTAGAGACGAACAAAACCTAGAAATATTTTTCTGTTCCAATGTCATCTTATGAAAAATGTTGACCCTGTACCACTTTTTCCAACTCAATCTTCTCAACTCCAAAAGTTTCCCTGTTCACACAGTCTAAAAGAAATTCAAAAAGGGTATCCAGATTTGGCCTCAGATTTATAGTCCTAAACCTGTACCTAAAAGAAAAATTTTTGTTTGTTGGGAGAAAGGGGTTTGCGTTGGTCAAACCCCAATTTTGGAATTAAACTCAAATATATATAATTGAAATTGTAGAAGTAAACAAAGTAAATGCATAAATTCACCTTGCTTATATGGAAGCCCTTGTGGCAGATTTGAATCCATGAATCCACAAGTATATATGCATCAAATGGATCTATAATGTAGAATGTATCATGTAGGATGTCTTGAATCAATCACTTGTAGATCTCCAACACCAAGTCTTTAATGGGTTCTTGAATTTGGAAGAGGCTTGGAAGAAGGTGGATGGAGAGATCACCAAAAGGGCACTATGTAGCTTGAATCCTTCAATGGCCT
>MU224838.1:956714-1013856 GCA_018584345.1 Thuja plicata | reverse complement strand
AGCCTTTACCCCTAGGAGAGGACCTATATTAAATATAATTTAGGAATCAACCAATTCGGAACCCAAAATAGCCAACCCGGAAGCGGGAGAAAACTTTTTGTGAAGACCGACATCCCAGAAACCAAAAGTTCCAAGGATTCAGACCCTGGGATAGGGTCAAGGTTGGCCCTATCCTAGGATAGGGTCAAGTGTGACCCTTTCCTAGGGCAGGGTTGAGGTCAACCCTGTCCTAGGAGGTTGACCCTATCCTCAGATCCGAGGATCATAGGTTAGAGACCCAAAATGCAGAATTTAGGTTAGGAAATGGAGGTTAGAAAGGCAAGTTAGGGGGGAAGCCATGTCAAGATCAGGAACCCATTTAGAGGTGCTTTTCATGACCCCAAAATACTCACTCAGAAGGCTAAACCAATCTCCTATGGAAGTGCTTCCATTTTCTGACTATACAGAAAGTAATGTGTACAAAGTATTTCTTGAGATCATCAACCATCTTTTTATAAGGCACCAATTTTTCATCTTTTGTTTGGTAGATATCATTCACCTGATTGATAACCAACTATGAATCTCCAAAGACCTTTAGCTCATTGACATGCCATTCAATAGCCATATTTAATCCATTAATCAATACTTCATACTCGGTAGTGTTATTTGTGCAAGGAAACAACACTTTATAAGATTTTGGTAATGAATATTGTTGAGGTGTAATGAACAAGATTTTGGCACTTGACCCCTGTTGGGTGAATGATCCATCAAAGAAGATGGTCTATGCATGATGTGTGAGAAGCATGATGGACTCATCTGGGAACTTGATCCTTAATGGTTGATAGTCTGCAATAGGTGCCTCAGCCAACTAATCTGCAATTGCTTGCCCTTTGATAGCCTTTCTTTCCACATACTCAATGTCAAATTCATTGAGTTTCATGACCCACTTAGCTAATCTACCCATGAGGGTAGCTTTGCTGAATAAGTACTATAATAGATCAATTTTTGCAATGAGCCTTGTAGTGTGAGCAAGCATGTAATTTCATAACTTCTGGAAAGTGAACACCACCGCTAAGCAAGCTTTCTCAATGGCAGAATAATTCATTTCATAGGAGACCAACGTTCTGCTGATGTAATAGATTGTTCTTTCTTTATTGTTTTGATCTTCTTGGGCCAATAGAGCACCCAAAGATGTTTCTGTAGCTAAGATGTATATGATTAATGTCTTCCCATGAGTAGGAGGCATTAATATAGGTGGATTAGCCAGATATTTTTTGATTTGTTGAATACCTTGTTCGTATTCTTTATTCCATGCATAGGTCACACCTTTGTGCATAGTCTTAGTAAATGGATGTGACTTGTCAGATAGCTATGAGATGAAGCATTGCATAGACTAAAGCTGACCTTGAAGACCTCTCATTTGACTGAAATTGCAAGGTGGAGGCATTTCCATGATAGCTTGCACCTTTTTAGGATCCACCTCGATACCTTTTGCAGAGATAATATAACCAAGAAATTTTTTGGAAGTTACTCCAAATGCACATTTCTTAGGATTGAGACGTAATCTAAACTTTTCCATACAATCTAGTATAGGGCCTAGATTAGTAAGATGTGCCTTCCTATCCATGCTTTTAGCAAGGGTTTCATCAACATAATCCTCCATTTCTTTGTGCATCATGTCATGAAATATAGTAGTGACTGCTCTCTGATAAGTGGCTCTAGCATTCTTGAGATCAAAAGGCATAACATTCCAGCAGAAAGTACCCCATGCACAAGTGAAAGTAGTCTTTTCTTGGTCCTCTGGCATAATTTTTATTTTTTTGTAGCCAGAGAAACTGTCCATTAGGGAGTACATTTCATACCCTGCTGTCATATCCACAATCATATCAATGTTCGGTAGTGGGAAGTCATCTTTTGGACATGCCTTATTTAAGTCCCTAAAGTCTATGCAGACTTTGATAGATTTGTCATGCTTCAACACTAGAACTATGTTGGAGATCCATTCTGCATAGTCAATTGTTCTGATGAATCCATCTTTTAGGAGTTTCTCTAATTCTTCCTTGACAAGTAGAGCCACATGTGGATGCATTTTTTTGAGTTTTTACTTGACTGGTTTTATTCCAGGAGCTATTGACAGGTGATGCATGATAATATCAAGATCTACACCAAGCATGTCAGAATATGTCCATGAAAATTTATCTTTTTCTCTTTGGAGAAATCTATGAATTCTTTGAGTTCTTCTACAGATAATGATTTATCCACATGAATAATGTGCGGATGTTCTTCTGTACCCAAATTTACTGGCTGAGTCAGCTCAATTAGCATAGATGATCATTCCTGGAAATGACTTGGAAGTGAATTAAGTATCTCATCCTTAGGCACCTTGGAGAGGTTTTCACCTTTAGATACATCTATTGTTTTTAATTTTTTCAGCTCTGACACTGCCAGAATGTGGTTTTCACCGTCAGAGAAATTTTTTTTTTTCTTTTGATTTTATGACTAAGATACTTGATATCACTTTTGCACATGCTGACATTGTCTTCACTAGTAGAGGACATTACAGGTTCAATAGCATGGAGATAATAGGCTAGATCATAGTCATTCGAGAATGTGAGGACTTCATTGGATGAGGAAGGGGAATTCCAGTCTATTAGCTCAGGATGTTGGAGTGAGAGAGAAGTGACAGGTTCAAGTGCATTCATGGTATAATCATCAAAAGTGCAAAATAGTAAGTTGAGACCTAGAGAAATCTCATCTAAAGGTGTAATTGAATCCCTTTGACTCCTAGCGATCGTAGTAGAATACATGTTAACATCTATGGAATCAGACTCATTAGACCTTACACTAGACCCTTCACCTATGTCAAGAAGGTTTTTAGATGTATGTGTAGTATCAACATTCCTGTCAAAGGATCCTTCTGAAAGACTGTCAAACTTATATTCATAGGAATCTATGTCTAAGCTCTGACTTGGATGTTTGCACCATGAAGGTTTGGGAGTTCTTGTGACACTAGCCTGTTCTTAAGAAAACTACTCTTGAAACTGTGATGGTATGTATAGTTCACCCTAGAAACCGGGGTCTTGTGACACTTTTTATTGTTCCTATGTCAGAGAAGTGAATGGAATAGCACCATTGGAGTCACTATCAACCTTGGTTGTACTGACATTTGTTATGACATCATCTGGCTCAGCAAAGAATGTTGCCAGATTTGGAGGAATAGGACAAGGAAAGTAATCCTCGTCAGAGCTATCCTCTATGCTGTCAACTTTAGTTGTGCCCAACTTTAGCTGTGTCTTCGGGTTCTGGTTGAGGATTCAGTTTTGGCACAAATTTGTTAATCCCTAGATAGAACATGATCTTTTTGAAGCCTAAACTAGTTGTATCTTTCTTTCTTCGACCCGTAGCTTCAATAGGTTCAACTAGCCCATTACCATTCATCCCTATTGGACCACTCCCTTTGTATCCAAAGTGTTTCATGATTTTAAGACCTTCACAACTAGGATCTATTTCATGAGCTGGGGTGGTCTGTTCAAATATGTCCTTTCCTTTGTAAATCCAAGATTTAATATTTATTTCCTCATCTTCATCTTCTAATGGTGTTGAAGCCCATACAAAGGCACCATCGTAAACTATTTCAAGAGGAGTAGTAAAAGATTTATTGTTCTCAGAAGGTCTCCCATAGGAATGAGGAGATGGAGGTAGAGTTTCTAATGATAGCACAGGTTCCATTTGATATCCCCCCATGCCTATATCTTTGATTTTCAAAGTCTTTTCCATGTCTCTAAGCTTGGCATCATAGAATTCTGTGGATTCTCTGTTAGTAGGAACAAAACTATCAGCTGACTGTGTGAGCGTATTACAAGAATAGCACATATTAGTAGGAACTGTCACTTCCACGTTGTGGAAAGGAAACTTGATGCACTGATGATACGTAGAGGGAACTACTTGAATTTCATGGATCCACAGTCTTCCCAATAGGATGTTATAAGCAAGAGGAATGTCCAGCACTTGACAAGTGACATCTCTCTCAACAGGTCCAACCCAAATGTGTAGCACAACTAAACCTTTAGACTTTCTTTCTTCTTCATCATAGGCTTTGATAGTAATTTTCTTGTGGGAATCTATGTGATCTTCATCACAACCTAGCTGAGTGAGAAAGTGAGTAGAGAAGATGTTGAGGCTAGCACCATTATCAATAAGGACGTGGTGGACACACTTTTGGCCAATCATGACCTCTATATGCAAAGGGGCATTATGCGGGTGGCTAACCAAATGGTCATCTTCTTCTAAGAAAGACAGATAGTGTGGTGAAGCAAGTGACCCACTATAGATCAAAACTAATCAAGATTAATGTCTTTGGGGACGTTAGCCTCTGCGAGGGCTTTATCCATAATCTACCTATGAGCAGGCTAGATCTTCAATAGCTCAAAGATGGTTATTTAAGCATTGGTTCTTTGTAGCTGGTTGAGAATACTATAATTAGTAGTAGGAGGTGTGGGGAACATTTTCATGGTCTTATTGGTAGGGCCAATAGTAGCTTTATCTGCAGGTTGATTTGGTGGGGATGTAGTAGAAGGAGGGTCAGGACCCTTTAGAGTGATCTTAGCACGGGATCTGGTAATGACATTTGGGAAATCTTGAGATGATTTAGGTTCAGATGAGTGATAACCAGGGCTTCTCAAGAAAAATGGCATCTCAGGCTTAGGATCATCCCTGCTCCCCTTGATAATAATCACATCACAATACTCAACTTTGACAGGTTCGATCATGTTGATGACATTGTCATTAGTGGTATATATGTAGTTAACCTTGGCATTGCTATTCTTAGTGCTAGAAGACTCACCTTTCTCATGAGGAGGAAAGGGATCTTTAAATTCCTGGTGTTCTAAATTCTTAGTATGATTATCCACAATAATATCACCATTATCAATTAGATCTTGGATCTTATGGCGCAACTGAAGACAAGTAGAAGTCTTATGACGCCTGTTCTGGTGATAGTCATAGTATGCATTATCATTCCACCAGTAGGGTAATGGTTGTGGATCATATGGACCCTTTTCCAAAGGAGTGAGAACCTATTTTTGCACCAAATTCTTGTAAACTACATCAAGTGGTTCTCCCAAGGAAGTGAATTCATGCTTGGGTCAAGAGGCCCAAGGTTTGTTGGTAGAGAATCTTGAAGGTGGATGAGCATTTGTTGCAGCCTTTTCAGCAGTTTTGATTGCTTGTATGCTAGAAGTAAGATTGAAAATTGATTTTGAAGGAGCCGAGGTCACATTATCAACCACTCCATCATTCACAACGTCCCTATTCTTATTGAAAAACTTCCCTTTATCTTTGTTGGAAGAGGAGGAACCTTGTTTGTTGTCTTTGTGCAAAGTCAATTCCCCTTTCTTAACCATAAATGCCTCTATCCCCACAACTTTCTTAATCATGCTATCAAAATTGAGGGGACCTTGAAGTTATACCTGATACCCAAAATCAGAAGTGAGATTATCCAAGAAGATGTTGAGTTTCTCAGATTTGGGTATTTTATGAGGATACTTGGTGCAAAGCTATCTCCATCTCTAAAGAAATTTCAGGAATGGTTCCCCTTGTCTCTGCTTGAGATTGCAAAGGTCCCTAATGTTGACAGGATGTTGTATGTTTTGAGAATAATGCTGGATAAAGATATTTGTGATCTCATCAAAAGTCTTAATGTCGGTGGGTAGTCGAGAAAACCACTCCATGGCAGGCCCACCCAGACTTCGAGGAAAGAGATGCATCAAATAAGTTTGATCATGAATGAACTCCATAGATAGGGCCCCAAATTCTCTCAGATGATCCTAAGGATTGGTGGTATGCAGATATTTATCATACTTAGGGAGTTCAACACCCTTGGGAAAAGGTGGAATATGAAGACTCCTATCAAAAGGAAAAGGACAGATGCTCTCCATTGTGAATTGTTGTGCATGTTTGTCCTTATCCTTTACAAGTTGGCTAATTTGGTTTTTCATATCTTGAATCATCTTTTGTCATTTGGTAGTTGCTTCCTCTTTAGTCACAAGTGTTTCCACTTTGAAATCTGGGGGTAGCTTAACTCCTTGGTTTGCCAATTCTAGAAAATATTTCTCTTTATCTTCTACAAGGAGAATTTCCATCATCTTGATGAGACCCTTATTCAATTTCACAGCATCTATGTCATTTTGAGTTATTGGATCATCATCATTATTTAGGATCTCATAAATGCTTGGGTTCTAATCTTGACTCTGGTCATGTGGAGGAGGGCGATGGTGATATGCTTGCTGATCAGCTTGGGATTGTTGATTCTGATCATTTTGAGATTGATCATGGGCCTCACTATATTGACCTTGTAGGAAGTCAAAAGGGCCTCCCATGTTGCTGATGCGGGATTGTGTTGTGTGCACAGGTTCAATGTGAGTGTGTGTATTGAGCTGAGAGTTCGTGGCCAATGTAACTTTTGGCGGTTCAAAGGGGTCAATGGGTTTGGAAGGATCAATAGGTTCACAAGGATTGATAGGATCAAAAGGTTTGGTATGTTCAAAAGAATCAATAAGGTAGTGAGGATCATTAATAGGATTGAACCAAGTAAGTGACCTTCCAAAGTTTTGTTGATCTGGAAGAAATGAGTTCTATTGATCTTCAAACAATAGTTCAGGTTGTCTTTGAAACATGGGATTATAGCACTACTAGAACACTGATTTTTTATTTAGACTGGGATCTATACTAAATGGAGAGGAGTAATGTGAGGATCCCTCTTGACTATCATATTGAAAAATAGGTTCAAAATGACCTTTTCCTTGATTACGAGATCTACCTTTACTTATTCCAGAACCATGAATGGGAAATATGTTACCACTTCTAGTCGTAATAGGCATAGATGAAGATGAAACAAGAGAGGACTTAGGATCCAACTCACAATTCTATCTCTATAAATAGAGAAAAGGAGATAAAGGCTAGAACATCCAAGATGTCAAATGCATCCAGCACAAATCATCAAGAGTATGGCTAGAATAGCTGAGATGTGACTATCACATTGTAGGGTACAAAAGCACAGAAAGGTAGGATAAAGAACAAAGAGAAAAAATGAGTTTGAGCAAGAATTGGTCAGTTTGCAACTCAAGACAATTAGTTTCAGATTGTAGAAAATAGGGAAACAGGCAATCAGTCCTCAGAAAAAAATTAGATCAAGTGAAAAACTCATCAGTCAATGGGAAATAGCTCATTGTTTTGGGACACCAGGGTACAGACTCGTGTGAGAAATTTTTGGTTCGTGGGAGGAAGTGCTTAAGTGTCCACAAGAAAATGAAAGCTCGCATGAGGAAATGCTTAGTTGATGGAATCTCACGTGAGAAAACTCTAGGTTTTGACAGATCGACTCATTTTTTGAGACAAAGGTCAAATTTTGAGACACAATCGAGACTATTCTCTGATAGAATTTCTAGATTTAGGATAGTTTTATGACAGTTCAGATCAGCAATCTCATTTTGAATGTGACAAGCAATCGTTAACAAGCACAAAGTTTTGATCAAGCAATAGTGACGCAAGAAGTAGTCACAAACAGCTCTACCAAAGACAAGGCAACTTGGCTAAATCATGGGAGTCTTTGTTTAATCATGACTGGATAGTTTAAGACTAAAAATAAGCACTTAGTTATCCCTACAAAAAAATGGTAGAGAAGATGAAATCCATGCCTCACTGCTTATTTGTATGTGTGCACCTCACACAAGTGTGTCACCCCCTAGAGGGCGCCCATGTTTTTGGTGTTTCTAAGGACTTAATAATATATGTTCAAAGGTTACCCTTAAAGTAGGGGCCAATTTCATATATCACCTTCAAGCATCCAGGTGCATACCTATGGTGAGAATCTAGGGGAGAGATTCTTCCCCCTCCCTGTGTAAAGATTATGTCTCCTTTCAGAGGTGATCCAGGTAGGAAACTAATTAAGAAATTTTTTAGTGGGATTCTATTCACAATAACCTTCGATTTCCCTGATATAGGGCTTGGGCCTCGTAGCCATACCAACACTCAAAATTTATATACCCCTGCAAGCAGGGCTTGGAGTGGTGCCGCTCAGTATAATAGACAAGGTTTTCTCAAGATGATAGTCAGAATCATGAGAAAGAAGTTACCATGGCTTCGGAGTCTTTAGACTCAACAAAGCATACTTTATTATAGTGAGGTGTAATCATGGGTGATAGGTGTGTACTCACTTGGGTCATTCCCAGAGATTCAACTTTCTGCAAGCCCTCTAAAGGTGACACAAAACTTGGCTCAGATTCAAGGGTCAGATTTTCTGGTTCTCTCAAAGAGAGAAGAGAATACTTCTCTACCTCTTCACCTTACCCAAACATGCAAGACATATTCATCATTGAGCTAACTCTCCTCCAACCAATTAACAAGCTTTTGGGTTTCTAATTCTCTCAAAGAGAGAAGAGAATAATCCCCTGACAAGTGAACGTGCTAAGGGTTTGTTACCTTTCCTCACTTCCCTAGGTCTCCATCATATTAGCAATGTCTGGGTCTCAGATTCATCCATGGGCATCACTTCCATGTAATGAAGAGCCTGTTCCCCTATTTTTCTATCAAGATTCCCAAGAAATTTTAACAAGGCCCTAATTATACTATGTGATGAAAGCAATAAAAAAGCACAACATTTTAAAATGATCTTCAAAAACCATCTTGCAAGAAAACTATTAGCAATTTTATGTCTTTGTCAAGCAACCTGTAGCCCACTGTTACACTGTCA
This sequence comes from Thuja plicata, assembly GCA_018584345.1. NCBI lineage: Eukaryota > Viridiplantae > Streptophyta > Pinopsida > Cupressales > Cupressaceae > Thuja > Thuja plicata. Next base: position 1,005,128 of record MU224838.1, on the reverse strand, counting down.
GAGAAATAAGAGATACAGAAATAGCAGCATGTGAAAATAATTAGGAAAACAGTAACAGTAATTGTAGAAACTGTGAAATTCCAGAGACTATCACCAAGTCTCACGCGAGGAAGTACAAGGCTTAACGCTAGGAAATGCAAAAGTTGGCATGATAAAGTGCTTTTTCATGCAAGATATTGCTAATGAAAGCACAAATTCATGTTGTACACTCAAAATCCTCCCACGAGAATATGTACATAGAGAAGTACGGACGTACGACAGAGTACAAAATTTTGTCAAATTTTTTTTGAGAGTGAGGCCAGAAATCAATTTTTTGCCCCACGGTGGGTGCCAAAATGTGTGTCTGAATGTTGGCCTCTAAATCAGCCAAAACACAACATAGTCATTTCTTAATCATTGAATCGCGAAGATGAACATGAATTTCTCATTCCACAATATCGATCAAATCGACCTGCTACCTCCTATTTAGTTGGGGTGTTTGATTACTCTAAGAATAAGAGCCAACAACCATAGACCATTGCTAAATGGAGGATTTGAAAGCTTTGAAAAATAAAATGAAATTTATTCTATATGAGAGATGCAATTGTAATCTAGTAATGAAGATGCATATTTTTAATCTAAGAAACTTGAAAGAGATAAACAGAATTAAACTACTTGATAAGTAAACAAACTAAATTAAGATGAAAAATGCCATTAAGATAAATGAAATTACACTAAATATGCAATAAAATCTTGGAAATATGAGAGAATTGAGACAATAATTCACTATAGTTAAGGTACTCTAAAAATTGCCCCCCCTCAAATGAAGGAAAGAACGTCCATAATATAGAAAAGCCTGAAGAGAGGATGAAGAGTTTCTTGGGAAGAAATGGCTGACTCTTAATCTTCATGGAGGAAGGTGAGACAAATATGAAGGAATTATTTAATTAAATAAATGAATTATTTCCACATGGGTGGCTTTTCACATTGTTTGAATTATTAAATTCAAGTGAGGATAATCCATTCAAATAACCAAATAATATTTAATTTCCTTGATGTGTATTAGCTAAAGGGCGTGGGATTAATTTAATTTAAAAGCACTTAGGACTTTAGAATTAAATTAATTAATCATAGGGATTTTAAGCTAATAAATCTTGAAAATTTAGGAATTAAATATAGTGTAAGATTTATGAAAATTTAGGTTTTCTACATTTGAGACTAAGTCAATTAAAGACAATTAGGAAGGATAATTTTCCTAGTACAATAGGACTTCGATGATGAGAATTTGAAGAAATGTACCAAAATTGATTAGAATTGTAAGGTGCCAATTTTGGGGTATTACAAATCTTGCCTGCTTAACTGAGGATAATTCCCTTCCAGTCAGCCAATTTTCTATTAAATCTGTCTATGAGCTTTTTCTAGAAAGAATACGGGGGTTTTTCTCCCAAAGGAAGGCCCAAATAGGTGGAAGGGAGTGAATCGATACTCCAACCTAAAATCTCCACCATTCTTCTTTGTCTGATCTCCAGCGTGTTGATGAAAAAAAGGGAACTCTTGCACTAGTTGATAGTTTGGCTCATAGCCCTAGTATAGGAGTCTAGTAATTGTTTTATAGTTCTAGCCTCAGAGACTGAAGCTTCACCACCTAGGATGGTGTCATCAATGAAATTTTGATGAGAGAAGGTGGTCAAACTTGAGGAAGGCCTGATGCCTTTCACCCTCCCTAAAAGCCTATGTGCAAAAACTGATCAACCCAGGAATTCAGCCAAGATAATAAAAAGGATAAGAGATAGGGGATCCCCTTGTCTCAGGCCCTAAGAAGCTTTGAAGAAAACCAAAGGAGATCCATTAAGTAGGATAGAGAAAGACAACAAGGAGATGAGCTAAAGGATAATCTGGTAGAAGGTGTATCAAAACCAAAAGCAATCAAAACCTTCAACAAAAATGACCAATCCACCCAGTCGTAGGCTTTGGAGAGAACAAGCTTGAGGAGAAAGCCTTCCCTTCTACCCACTTGTAAAGAGTGAATCACTTTGTGAACCACCATAACCGAACCCAAGATTTGACATCCAGGAACAAAGCTAGACTATTGCTGAGAAGTAATGAGGGGGAGCACCTGAAGGATTCTGATAGTCAAAACTTTGGAGATAATCTTGTATAAATAATTACATAAGCTGATAGGCCAAAGAAGATCCATAACATTCGTCCATGTGACTTTTAGAATGAGGACCAGAAAAGTAGCGTTAATTTCCTTGAGGATATTTTTAGACCCAAAGAATTCCTACACAGCTTCAATCACATCCAATTTAACAATATCCCAATACTTGTTGAAGAAGAACATCACGAAGCCGTCAGGGCCCCGGGGCTTGTCTCCTGGGAGAGAATCCAGAGCTTTCTTAACTTCATCACTCTTGGGGATAGCGGTTAGAGATTTATTTTGGAAATCAAAAATGACAAAAGGGATAAAGCTCAAGATGGTCTCCTGGTCCAACTCCTTGAGGTTAGGGTCTCTAGATAGGAGGGATTTAAAGAAATCCACAACAGCTAAAGAAATATCGTTATCCTCCTTCAAGATCAGGTTACCCCTTCTAATGCTATTGATTATGTTAGCTTCCCTATGTCTCATTGTAGACAAGTGAAAGAAGTGAGTATTTTGGTCTCCTTCCCTCAGCCATATGGATCTAGATCTCTGCCTCCAATACATTTCCTCCTTCCCAATCACATTATCATACTTTGAGAGTAGGATTTTTTCTTGATTTAGGTTGATCTCATCATAACTATCCCTATGAATTTCCTCTTGGATTTCACCCAATTCAGAAATGGTCATGGCTTTGGATGTGAAAATGTCCCTAAAGTCCTTCTTGTTCTAGATCTTAATGGTCAACTTAACATTTCTATGTTTTTTGGCTACTCTAAACATAGTCGATCCTTTTACCTCAATATCTGACCATTATTTGATCTTGTTGTTTATATTGGGATGAGTGGACCACATCACCTCAAATATGAAGGGTAAACTCATTTTCTTAATAAAATGGTCCAAGATAAGAGATATGGGAGAGTGGTCAGACCCAATACACACTAGAGTAGAGAGTGCATTTTAAGGAGTTCAACCAATAAGTAGTGATCAATGCCCAATCAATTTTAACTTGAATTCACTCATCCCCCATTCTCCTATTGCTCTAGGTGAAATTTTTCCCTTGAAGATCAACATCTAAGAGGCCTTGGTCATTGATAAAATCTATGAGATCATGTCTGCTTTCCAGATCAGGGGAAATCCCACCCAAAATTTCCCATTATTTTAAAGGAGTATTGAAATCCCCCATAATAATAGATTTAGAAATATTAAACATGGAAACAATATTTCTAAGTTTATCCCAAAACACCCTACACCCTCTTTTAGAGTTGGGAGCATAGATATTCATAATGAGCCAACTATCCTTATTCTTAATGTTTGTTACATTAAGCAACAACACTTTACCTTCTTTGTAGAGAGTATCCACCTTTAGTATTGAGGAGTTCCATAGAGTCAGTAGAACACCAGAAGCACTTTATGAGATAGTTGTCACCCTATCCATTATCTTATAGAACTTAATACATTCTAGGTTGCCATTTTTCATCTTGGTTTCCTGTATAAGCATGACATCAAGTCTATGATCCCTAATAATATTTCTAATAATATCCTGCTTATTTGGCCCATTAAGACCATGAACATTCTAGGAGATTAACTTCATCAGTAACTAGAGGTACATGCAGCTTGGATGGTCTTTTGGGTTCCATCTGCTATGTTCTTACAGGCTTCTTCTTGCCAAATCTGGCTAGATTTTTTCCACCCTAGGGTTTTGGTTTTGGCCCCCATATCCACTTTATTCTTACCCCTCATTTCTATAGGAGAAACCGGGGAAGGGTCTCTTCTACCCTTTTTATTTTTGACTTTGGTCCACTCTCCCTCCTTCCCTTCCTTGTGTTTGTAAAATAGTTCTTCCATTTTAGTAAACTGCCCAGGAGTAGCCGATTTTAACAGATCTTCCATTTTATGGACCTTCTCCTGGCATTTCATCTCATGAGAGGGAGATAGGAGATTCCTAATGGGCATCATGAGAGTGTTCTCATGTGTCAGCATGTTATTCACTGGTAGGAAAACCCCAATCTCCCAGGAGGGTTCAGGTGAATGCAAAGTAGTCGATGAGAGGGACTATGGAGATCCTAATGCACTGTCCAGACCCTTCAAGGTAGAAAAGTAGAGGCCTTCCAAAATTGGTTCTATCTCCACAAACGGAAAAATTTCTAGGCCCTGCGAGTCACCATCCAAGCTCAGATGAGGTTCCCCCATGGCCTCGCTAGAGGGGGCACCAAAGCCAACCTGTAAGTGCTCGGGGAAATCGTGCACCTTTTTCCTCCAAACCATAGAGGCCTGAAGCCCCGAGTTAGATATTTCAGGAACATTTTCCTTCATTGTGACCCTTGACTTCTTGGATTTCTTGGCTTTATCCTTATCTAGAGTGGGGCATTTCCTAGCCATATGCCCTGCCTTCTTGCAATTGAAGCACGCAAAAGTCACAGTCTCATATTCTAGTTTCTGCAATCTTTTGCCAAGCTTTGAATGTATCTTGATGAATTCTAGCATATCTTTCCCCTCTTCCACTCCTATATAGATACAAGCATAGGTGAGACATCAATGATCCACCATAATTGGGTCTATCAAAATAAGCTCTCCAAAAGATGTCACTATACCAGCAAAAACATCTTCAAACCAATATTCCATAGGTAGGTCCGTAAGAATGACCCAGACTAGGGCTTAGGTATAAAATGAAGCATTAAGATCCAGGTTTGGAGACCACCTCTACAAGACTAGAGAAGATCTCCCAATAGCCCATGCCCTAGCACATAGGATCTTGGCTAAGTCTTATTGGAAAGAAAACTCAAAGGATAGAAAACCCTTTGCCATGGCTTTTATTTCCACCTATCCATTTAGGTTCCACTTGTTTTTAGAAGAGGACCTAACAATATGAATATTATGCCTAGAGCCAGTGAATTTACCCACCAGAGTAAGAGATATCAAAGTGATGTGGTGGTCAATCAGTTCATTTAGTAGAGAGATAGAAAAATTTCCATTTTCCTTCTCAGATAGGTCTTTTATAACTGAGAAAATGGACTTGCCTGTTGGTTTGATCCTGAATAAACTTGACCAAGGATGATGCCAAGCAAAATCTTCCTTGACACCAAGTAGGGTCTTAGATTGAGCTGGAGTCCCCTTTAACCCAACCTCCATTTTACCTAGATCCTTCCATCTATCGAGTGGGGCCCCAACCTTTTTAGTTGTGTCTTCCTTTTCCTTGTCTACCAGGGTGCCACCGTCGCCATCTCCTGCAACCCCCTCAGACGCTTGTGATCTCTGTTTCCCACCTGTGTTTAAAATCAAAATTCCTCCCACTCCTTCTGCTCCTACTCCCTCCATAACTCAGCATTAAAATTCAATTGTCATTTAAGTTGTTACTTTATTTGGATGCTTTAAATTAGAGCCACATTATTTATTCCACCTCATTTTGACTATATGCTTACACATTTTGTTTTACTCATAAAACATTTTTCAGGGTGTCAGTCAATCCCCATTAGGGAATTTGATGACATCTATGAGTGCCAGTAATAACATCCATATGTGCTACTGACAACTTCTATGAAATGACAACAACTATCCATTTTATAAAGTCACTTGACAGACACAGTGATCTTTGACAAGCAGAAGAAAAAAATATCAAGGTGCAAACTAAAAAGTCATAGTTCATTACTAGATACCATTTAATCTCTTAGACAAAACTAAACATATTCTAAGACAATATTTTTTGGCAATCCAAAATGATAGATCTTAATTGATTTGTAGGATGAGCTTGGTTGAAGTTGCATTTTCAGTAGTTTCTTAGTGGAAAGCTCCATTATATTGTTTGTATTCTCGAGAATTTTAAGCCTAGAGCCAGTGAATTTACCCACCAGATTAAGAGATATCAAAGTGATGTTGTGGTTAATCAGTTCATCCAGTAGAGAGATAGAAAAATTTCCATTTTCCTTCTTAGATAGGTCTTTTATAACTGAGAAAATGGACTTGCCTATTGGTTTGATCCCGAATAAATTTGACCAAGGACGATGCCAAGAAAAATCTTCCTTGATACCAAGTAGGGTCTCAGATTGAGCTGGAGTCCCCTTTAACCCCACCTCCATTTTACCTAGATCCTTCCGTCTGTTGAGTGGGGCCCCAACTTTGTTAGCTGTGTCTTCCTTTTCCTTGTCTACTAGGGTGCCGCCATTGCCATCTCCTACAACCCCCTCAGACGCTTGTGATCTTTGTTTCCTGCCCATGTTCAAACTCAAAATTCATCCTGCTCCTTCCGCTCCCACTCCCTCCATAAATCATCATTGAAACTCAATTTTCACTTAATTTGTTACTTTATTTGGATGCTTTAAATTAGAGCCACATTATTTGTTCCACCTCATTTTAACTGTATTCTTACACTTTTTGTTTTACTCATAAAAAAAATTTCATGGTGTTAGTCAATCCCCATTAGGGAATTTGATGACATCTATGAGTGGTTGTCATAACATCGATATGTGCTACTGAAAACTTCTATGAAACTACAACAACTATTCATTTTCTATAGTCATTTGACAAACACAGTGATCTTTGACAAGCAAAAGAAACAAATATCAAGGTTTAAACTAAAAAGTCATAGTTCATTACTAGATACCATTTAATCTCTTAAAAAAAACCAAACATATTCTACAACAATATTTTTTGGCAATCCAAAATGATAGATCTTAATTGATTTGTAGGATGAGCTTGGTTGAAGTTGCATTTTCAGTAGTTTCTTAGTGGAAGGCTCCATAGTATTGTTTGCATTCTCGAGATTTTTATTTTTAAAATTAATTTATTTCAACACAAGAAAAAGAATAATTCTAGTTTCCATAACCCATACAATATGGAAATAAAAAAGATTTAAGTTTTAGACCACAAATTAATTTGAATGTATCCTAGTTCCTCACAATACCCCTGAGATCTCACCCATGTGGATGAATTTAATCTAGGAACAAATATATGAATTATGATAAATTAGATGGGCATGGACAAAGAATTTACAACCATAGTTAAAAACACACTTGGTCATTTGTTTTAGGACTTTTATTGTATGACAATAATTTAGATTAAAGGTGCCCTAAAGCTTGAGATGCATGTTCAATTTTCTCACAATGACTAGATTTTTTTTAAATATGCATTGCCCTTTTTGGGCTGATTCTATTCTTTCTTTGGTTGTGTCAGAGAATTTTCCAACTTCTATTTTACTCTCACCATTCCCATGCTTTCATATTGAGGTCTTCCCTCAGCCATAATGAGCTCAGGAATCCTATTACTATATGTTTTCCTGAATACCATTACAAAATTTGGGTAGTGTTGTTTGCATTATATACAACAAATATTAACCAGTTTTAGCATAGTATACTTTAAAGTTTAAAGTTCCTAATACCATATTAGAAATTTATTCTACCACAAGAGGATTGAATATTCAATGGTGGATCTATATCATAAACATAATCATTGGATCTATCTCCACTGTGAACATCTCCTTAATTAGAAAATAATTACAAATGAATATAAAAAAGGAAAAGTAAAAGATAACATCTACATTTATCTCATATAGCTCAAATAGATTTAGTATCAAGGATCCTTTTAGAAGGATCCTTTGGAATGTAGTAGCCTATGTTGGAGGTTTGATCCATCATATCCTAAACCAATTTCCTAGTATTAGTGCATTGTAACTCTATATAATATAAATTATATGTCAGGAATTATTATTCACATGAATAATAATGTGTTAAAATAATTTAAATTAAGGTGAAAAAAGTTGTAATAATTACTCACATAATATTATAGATGAGAAAATAATTATTTTTTGATTTGTAATGATTTATTTATTTGTATTACAAGTTTTGAAACTTACGCAAAAATAGGGTTTACAAGGACCTAAAACCCAACAAGTTCAGAATTACAAAGAAAGCAAAATGTCCAGTACCAGAACCAACAAGACAAAATAGGAGGGGGAACGAAGGCATCCATCACCAACTAAAATAGACTAAACAAGAAACCAAAACAAAAGTAGAAAAAGAAAACAACTTACTATCGCCTTTTCAAACCCCAGAGGCTTTCATCCATCCTAGTATCCAACTCTATCATTTTCATCATACTGGCCTTCAACTCCATTATCTCCTTGTTCGACGAAGTATTCTGGTTTAACTTTTATATTTTTTTGGAAGTTGGACCTTTACCCTTAGCCTCAAGAGTCTGAATCAAATCCCCAATAGGATTCTCTAGTAGATTGACCAACAAACGAAGGTCACTAGCTGAGGCCTTCATTCCCTCCTTAGAATGATGAAGCATATTCTCGAGAATTTTTTCCAAGCACTCAATTCTTTCCAAAAAATTAACAAAGGAACAAAAATCTTGAGATTTATCATAGTCCTTACCCTTATTTCTCATCTTGTATTCTAGATTTTGGTACTTACTTGTTACTCATCTTGTATTCCAACTTTTGTTAAGCTCATCTTGTATTACAAGTTTCTAAAACAACTCATCCATATAAATGGGAGTTGGTATAAAAATTTCTATAAATTTAAATAAGTGATATTGAACTTGGATTCAGGCCAAAGACTTGATAAATATCATCAATTTGATCGAGGCAAGGGGTTGGATGGTTTTGAAGAAGATTCCAAGACAACAAACCTCTGTCCCATTTGAAAACCTCACTATTTTTATAGTTTTATTGTTATAGTTGCATTGTCTGGTGTGGTACAACCCTACTAATATGATGAATTGATTACTAATCATTGGTTTTGATAGAGGAGAGAATCCTCTTTTTTTTTGTGACAAATTTGGTGTGATTTAATTATGTTTTCGCAAAGTTACATAAGATTTTCAGAACACAGCTCATAAACAAGGGTTTGTAAGGGTTTTTTCTTAAAAATGGTGAAATTGTGATACCTTACACCATAGGAAATTCTTCAAATTAATAAATACATTTTTAAATTTAATTCTCACTCTTAGGTAATCAAATGACAACTTTTTTGATTAACAATTTTGTCTTTGATAACAAATAATTAAAATTTATTTATTGGGCCAAACTTTTATAAAAAAGTATATTTAATTGTGTTTTCTAAAATATTTTTTCCTTCTTTGTCCATGTATAGGAACACACTCATATTTCCCTTATTATTCTACAAAAAAACTCCTCTCCAATTCTTGGGTGAAGGTGCATCTTCTTATCTTTTCATCCTTTTATCCATTGCAACTTATCTTTTTCCAACTTGATTTAGTTCTCATAAATGTATGCAAAATGTTTTATGTTCCAACCATATTTAATACATGTTGTATGGAAAATAATTCATGTTCTACATTTACCATGACAACATATTTATACATATGTCTTTATATTTTTCATGGGTTCTTTAGCCATTTTAATCTAGACTAGTACCAACACATGTCATTTTTTTACTATCTTTGTTTGCACAATCCTTAAATAGTTTAATTAGTTAGGTTGTACTTCTATTCCACATAATGCTTAACAACTATTGAAATTTATAGGTCAGTTACCTCTTGTTAAGATATGTCTAACTCTTTGATGAACAATGTGATAAAACTTATCAACAATGACAACTTAGATGCACATCCACTTCTTCAAGTATTTTCCATTGCCATATTTGGTCAAGGAACTAGTTTGACAGTTAGATACAAGCTAGATCTCTCCGATGGGCTCCACTTTAAACAAGATACCTTTTCAATCCAATTGAACAACCTTGTAACAAAAGGAAAAACATAAAAGGGCTCTATAGTACAAATCCACAAATTTACTATTCCTACTATTTTTTAGTCAAGGTGAGCCAATAACTACTAGCTCTTTTTCAGAATAAACTATTTTCATTTTCTTGTGCACCTAGAGAACAATACTAATCATACAAATCTATTGATTTCTATAGGTGGATTATAGTCTCAAAATTAGAGGTCTCTTACATGAATCATGCTATAATTCATGACCCCACCTATTCTTCAAAGAACCAGAGAAACGTGTAAAACAACATATAGGAATTTCATCAGACACATGCACAAATGTAGGATATCTTGTTAAATCTGAACAACCAAATCCTACAAAATTGATGTTTGGATTGCATGCATCTCTATGATAAAAACCTCCCTTACTACTATTAATCCTATCAGGAGTCTGAATCTATTTAAAACACAATGGATGATACAAGGTCCTATGACTATGAAGAAAGAAAATTACCACTTCAGCAACAAAAATGAAGATGGGAACATGTTTGGTTTTGATATGGTTGATAGTGAGAGAATTTAAGTTCATCTCTCATGCTTCAATGCAATTGTAGACCTCCATTTTAAACAAGTTCAAGCTGGGAGTGTATATACATTGTTTGATGGTACCATCAAAAGTGCAAACAAGTTTTACAATAAGATTAAAAGTGATATAGAAATCACTTTAATAGATGGGTAAAAGTACAAACCTGTGTCACACTTTTATAAAGGAAAAGGACCACGACATGCAAACTGTTCAACTTTAAGGACATAAAAGGTGGCATTTGTGTTCAAATTTTGAGGATGATGTAAGCTGATGAAATGCGTAAAAATGGATGAATTTTATGCCTATAATTTTTTTAATTTTTTTTTAACAAGAATTGACATAGTTTTTTAATTTTTGAAGTCCATTTTTCAATTGCTTAAAACTGCTAAAAATTTGGGGTCTAGTTCCCACCAAACAAGTATATGCAAATAATCTATTTTTCCTCTAATTTCAAAATATGTTATCGATAAAATGTATAGCTAGTACAAAAAACAAGAAAGATTGGTTTTCAATGTGTATTTTCTCTGTTATAACTGCTCAAAGTTGAACTTATCTAAAATCAACACTTTACATCTCCCACCAAATTTCCCCTATCAAATATACACCATTCAAAAAAAAATATTACATATTCTTGAAGAGGACTCTCTCCTCTAGTGTTAAATATAAATTTTAAATTTTTTTGATATGATTTACTATTTATTATTTATTTGAAGCAACATCTTCTCGAATGTTAAAATACCTACTTGTTGTATTTTGAAACTATAATATATTAGATGTAATCAAAATACTATAAAATTTATATGACAATAATCTTGACTCTGACCTCTACAAAAGGATATTTTTTATATTTTCTAAAAATATCATTAAAAAGAGTATGGGTTATTGAAACATCAATTTTCTGAAATAATTTTATTTCTTTGGTAATTGGTATAAAACATGCATTTAATAGACATTTCCAATTGGAAAAGTTTAACCACTTATATAGCTTAGCTAGAATGAATCTACCTAGACCATACATTTGACAAAAATTAATTTTTATTTAGAAATACTCAAATTTAGTTGTGTTGATAAGTGGTCCTGAAACGTGACACAACTTTGTTCTTTTACCCAGATGATTCAAGGCTCAACCTTTGCAATGATGACCTCTTGATTCCAACATTTCAATTATCTTTCACACTCATTAGACATATCCTTACTCATCATGTTAATTCTTCTACTGATCTAATAAGCATTGTCATATGTGTAGAATCTTCTTGTACAATAAAAAGAAAAATCAATGCAACTGAGGTCCTTAGGAGGATTATCAAAATTATAGATATGTATACTTCCACTATAAATGTTACTTTGTGGGAAAAGGAAGCTCAAAAGGAAGGCACACAACTCTAGGAGATGTACCATCTACAGGAGGTTGCTATGCTTGTGATATTTAAAAAGGACATGAGTTACAAAATATAATGGTAAGGTTGTAAGTTCACAAGGCACTTCCAAACTATTTACCAACCATGATATTAAAGAGACAAAGAAACTATAGTCTTGGTTTGCACATAATGGAACCAATCTTCTCATGCCAACAATAAACCTTCTAGATTCACCTACACTTTTAATATGAAACACAATCTCCACTATCACACATGAGCGTTTAGATTTAACAAAACCCCTATAATGCATTGTTAGAGAAACCTTGGTTTTCATCAAGAGAAAAATATTTTTTTATCCATCTTATCCTATTGGGATTGGAGGAAAACAATGTAAAAAAAGAGTCAAACAGAACAATGACAGACAATGGTTTTGTTCAAAGTGTGTAGCTACTTTTCTAGTTCGTAACTAAAGATATTTTCTTCAAATCAATCTTGAAGACCACATAGGTTATATATGGGAAACTTTTCTTGATGAGGATGTAGCTAAACTAATTTTCATTCCTACAAAATAACTATATATGGTTCATTTCAACCAAGAAATAAACGTACGTGATGATGAGGTTATTAAACATCTACAATAAAATCAGTTTCTCTTCACCCTATCAAATACAATGTAAAATATAATAATGAAACACAGTTGAAAACAACAATTGTTGAAGTTGATAGGTTTGATTTTACAGATGAAATCAACTTATTGTTACATAAAATTCCTACACTATTCCTTCCTACTACAAAATAGCACCTCAGACCAAGTACTTGTTTTTTTATGTTCATTTGTAATTATTCGATCATTCCTTGTTTTTATCGACTTCTATCTATTTGTTGTCTTTCTATGTACGGGGTTCTAATACCCCTTCAAAACTTGTTTCATACAATAACTATAAGTAAAACTTATATTTATGGTTGCATTTTGAAATCTAATAGGTGCCCTATTCATTCTATAGATGGTGATGTGAACAAATTTGTTTCGGTTTATTTATACTTTCTATTCCACACACTATGAGTTTCATCTTATGATAGGACTTGATGGATAATGGGATGACATAGCTTGTTTGAGGGCCATTGACTTGTATATTCTCATGCACACTCTATTTTATTGTCAACATATTGAAATATTAATACAATCTATGACCAAAAAAAATCTGCACCAAAACTTTTCTTGTAAATAGTTTACAAAGCACAATTTACTATTTCTATTTATGTGATGCTAAAAGACTACACCTTATTTTGATGTTATCTTAGGTATCCTTTAGCTTGTATAATGTTTCAATGTGGAAATATAGTGACCATATGTTTTCTCTCTTATTTGAAATATATAAAATGAACTCAAATGTATGAGATCCTGAAAGACAATTGAACCAAACTAGGACTCATGATCTTCAATCCCATGAAAGAAGTACCTTGTATTATGCTCTCTATAAAAAAGAAATAAGTGTGCATCACACCATCTATCATGAAAAATGATCCCACCAAACACCATTTCTACCACTCCATGCCCACTTCTATGCTTCTAAAAGTTCCCAGACTCAACTACCCTCTATGTCCACTGAAATACATCTTTCCCAACAAAACCCTCCAACTCCACTTTCACATTTCCAAGACTCTAAAAGAGTGTTGGTCCAGTGTATCCCCTCTTAACTGCAATTCTATAAGAGAATTTTCTTATATTATTCTCACCATAGAGAAGAAATGCATGCACATATGACCATCCCACACATGTAACACCCATGCAATACACTTTGCCAAGAATTTCCTACCCACTTGCACAAGCTTCCAACCTGACCAACCATGCGCATCCACTCAAACACATCTTATACAAGAGAGGCCTCCACATCCACTATTTCTTACTGCAATGGATATGAATTTTTCCTCTTTCCTTTAAGGGACAAGTAAGACATTTAAAACTAGACTAGATGCACTATCAAATTTACACACATGTGATATATGTAAGGAGTGCTAACCTCATATGTATGTTCTCTCTATAAGAACCAACCTCACTTGAAGAAGATTCATTATTGAGAAAGGAATACATCGCTTCTCTTTATCTAACAATATGGACCCGCTTGAGCAACTAGTTGTTCTCAGAGTTCTCACACAATTAGGAGAGATTCTCATTGGACATGTTAATCCAATATTAAAAATCACTCATGCCCATGGTAGACAATAAAAATATAGAGGTCACACAATCATCTTCCCCCAAGATAAAACAAAAATTACAAAATCATTTCCACATAAGATTCAAGAATAGGATGTATTAATAATTCATAGTCTTCATACACATAGGAAGGCTTATGATTGTTATGTTTTTAGAATTCATGTTCTAAACACTCTAGGATACAATATCAAATATGAATCTTACTAAAAGGATGTTCTAATCGATGATTCTGCGCTATCACTACTACCTAATAATAGTATTGATGTTTTAATAATTATTTGTACACTTCAAAGTGACCATCCTGACCCAGCTTCAACAAACATTAATTTTGAAAACATACATAATGACCTAGAAAGTGACGTGCAAATTATTCTACATCATATATGGTTTGACTACCAAACAAACAATGTAAGCTACAAATGATTAACCAATCTTTGAACCTAGAACATTAAAAAGATACTATTATGGAATGGCCACACATATGCTCAACACCCATTAATGAGTATACCATTGAGGGCTTGTTAGACATATCATTTCCCACACTATTCCCAAATGGAAATGCACAACCCATGCAAGCTCAAGCCAAAGAAGTAAAGCTTCATGAATATGTTTTGCACCTTGTGTGATTTCATGATAATATATTTGGTCAACACCCATACTTTGGATACTTCCTTATTAACCTTATGATGGCACCATAGCCAGTCTCTTACATTAGTCTTAATTGAACATAAAGTTGAAGACAATATACCTACCATTATTGAAGAGATTCAATCCCACTTAACCAACCTCCCAGACAATCAATTGGAAGAAGAACTAATTAATTTTGGATCTACCTTGAGAGAGACAAACTCATAATAGAATAAGTGTCACACTAATCTAATAGATATGATAACCCAAATAGGTTCTCTAACATTGTTCTTCACATTAAGTGCACCTGACACAAAGTGGCACAATCTTCATGGTGTCCTTTCACCAAATGATGCAACTTCCTTCCTCACCAAAAAAAAATGCATATATATATTTATTAAAAACCCCCCACACAACATCACTATACCTACTTCAAAGGTTCACAATGGCTATGTGTAAGATCATGGTATGCCAAACTAGGCCCTTAAGTGGCAATGAAATTTTAGAAAAATAGGGGTAAGAAACTTGACATAAAAATTTGAATAAGTTATCAATATTATATTAAAATTATGTAAGAAGATAATTTATGGAAAATTGAATATAGTTTCTAAACTACCAACTATTTTTTGTAAAAAAATTATTCTAATGTGTGATAATTTGAAATTTCAATGCAGTAGTACAAAATTTTTAGGAAAAATATAAGTAGGTATATGTCTGACCACCTTAAACACAATCAAATGATAATATTTTTTTACAATATTCTTGGTATAAGTAGTAGACTGATGTCTGAATGTGACACATATTTTGTTGTAATTTTTTTCCAAGAAAAAAATTAATTATAATTTTTCTACTACAACTTTTCCAGAAGGAGAGAATGATGCAAATGATGGTGACCCATGTTAGAGAGGTAAGAACTCCTATCAAGAAGGGATCAATTTACCATTGGGACCGTAGAAGGAAAAAAAATGGTCATCCCTGTTTCGAGTGAAGCCCACTAGGAAATTGTGTTTTCTAGAAGTGGGTAAATTATTTGATCCTACAAAAGGGGTCTTTGCGATATTGATCCTTGATTCTCTCATTGATTTCTCAGTAGCTGAGATGGATCTTACCCTGGTTGGACATTTCGTGGGTTCCAATCCAAACCTCAACATCATCAGGAGCTTCATTATGAGAAAATGGGTGCTTAAAGGTCAGGAAGATATTGTTGCTTTACCTAAGGGTTTTTTTATCCTTTTTTTAATAATGAGAATGATTTTTTTAAAGATTTATATGGTGGGCCATGGATCATGGGTAAATAATATTTGTCTCTTCAAAAATGGATTCCTAATTTAAATTTGAATGATTCATTTTTTGACGTCATTCCTATTTGGGTTCATCTACCTGGCCTCCCGCTAGAATACTTGAATGAAATTGTGTTGAAAGGAGTGGCATAATATTTTGGAGATTTTTTATCTATTGATCCAATGACTGCATCTAAAACCAAAATAGTGTATGCTCGGTTATTTTTCAACACTCACCAGGCTAGGGACTTTCTCCTATCCATTTATTTTGTTTTAAAATTGGGCAAATGGGTCCAGACCATTTAGTATGAATCTTTGCCCTTTGCATGCTTCTCATGCAAAAAGTCAATCCACTTCGCTAAGGATTGTCCTTCTAAGAAGTCCAGGGATTTCAAGAAGAAAGATAAATAGAAAAATGTAGATGTCTTTGATAAGACTCGTAAATAGAAGTTGGAATGGAGAGTCAAAGAACCTAATGGGGAGTCAAGATTAGGCGATGGATTAAGGGAAGACATGGTGGATTCTCAGACAAAAGAAGACACTGGGAATTTTAGGTCTGAAGATGTAACTATGGACTCTCATGCTATATTTATCTTTCAAATAAAGTTATGCTCCCTTGAGGGGGAATAAAATTGAATAAGTCCAAGCCAAGTGTCATTATTAGGAGAGGATGAATCAAGAGTTTAAACGCTCCTAAAATTAGGTGGTAGACTTTAAGTGGACCTATTTGAATATTTTCAAGTATACAATGATTTAAACGGGGAGAAGTTAGATTTATTGGCCATCCCCATTGAGGAGGGGTTTATAGCCCTAGAAATGTTCAAAACTCCTAATTGGAGTGAATCGTCAATGAATATTAAGACCTTATTAATGACAAGATATCTTGGTCCTCAGTTCAAAAGAAGACAAGAAAAGGTAATGATCTATTTAAGATAGGGATTGCAACTAGGAGAAAGTCTGGGAAAGAAAATGTGGGAAACAAAAACAACAAACTTTGCAGAGGCTCTATAAAGGCTACAAGAGAGAACAAAAGTAAGAAAGACTTGGTGTATGGTAAGCAATTATCAATCTGGGATGATTTTTCCCCTGGTAAAACATGAAGATTATATCTTGGAATATAAGAGGCCTCAATGTGCCTCACAAACAATATGTGCTTCATAATTTAGTTAGAGGTCATACACCAAACATTGTGCTTATTAAGGAAACTAAAATGTGTGCTGAGAAACTACTCAATATCAAGATCTTTTAAAATGGTGGTGTTGTTGGAACGAGTTCCAGTGGTTCTTTTGGTAGAATGAATGTCTTTTGGAAAAAGAACACTTTGTCAGGGGTTATTATGGATGGTTTAGATAATATGCTCATGGTTCGGTTCTATAGCTCCAAGGATTATTTTTCTAGGGTTATCACTAATATCTATGCCCCCCAATTCTAAAATTTATAGAGCTATTTTTTGGAATAATCTAGTTCATTATAGGAACTTGTTCTCTAGTAGTTGTTGGCTCATTAAGAGATATTTTAACACTCCTTTGAAAGAGGATGAAAAATATGGAGGGTTTCCCTCTCATTTGGATGGTCACCTAGACCTAATGGAGTTTATCAATTCCCAAGCTCTTATTGATGTTGACCTTCTAGGAATTAATTATACTTGGTCCAATAGAAGAGTGGGTGATGATTTGATTGAGGTTCTTCTTGATAGAGATTCCATTTCATTTGAATGGCTTGCTAGGTTTTAATGTTCCACGTCGGCTATTATTAAGATTGGATCCAATCATTTCCATATATCATTTTTGGTGGTTCTTATTAATTGTAAAAGGAACTCTCCTTTTAGATTTGAAAGGATGTGGTAGTCTCACCCCTCCCTTGAAAAATGCATCAATTATTGGTGGAATATAGACAATGAAGGTTCAATGATGTTCAGAGTCGCCAAGAAACTCAAACAGGCTAAGAGAAAAATTAGGAGCTAGAATAAAGAGTTTTGTTGGTTGTATTTCTAGTTTTGAAGCTTTCCAATAAAATTTTGAAGTTCTGACTGATATTTAGGCATAAATGTTGAAAATCTTGACTAATTTTGTCGAAATCCCTCTACATATAATGGTCTTCAAGCCTAAAACCAGAAAAGAGTATAAAACCCTAAGTCCTAGGTTACATTTTCATGCATATCCAAGAAAAACCCTAGTTCTTTGAAATCCTTTCTATTTTGCAGTTACTTTTTTAGAAAAGACCCAATCACTTAAATCATGTGTCCTTTTTATATTTAATATGTAAGTCCTGATGTCTTGTTATAATTTGAGAATATTCCATTTCTTTTTGAGACTTAGTGAATTCCTTTAGTCGTGTTGTCTCTATAAGAAAAGAATATGCTTTCAGTGCTTATGATATTTCATGTGAGCCGTAGATAAAGATTATAATTTTGTGGTTGGCAGAGAGTCTCTTTGAAAAAATAGAGTCAAAAAATTCCTTTGGAAAATTTGAGTTTACTTAGTTGCGCTATCTCGAAAGCTGATCAGATTTGGAAGTCGAGTTAAAGATAGTTTGAAGTTTCATGCAGTCGCGTAATCATGAAGAAGAATGAGAGTTAAGATAAAAGATATGAGATTAAGTGATAGTAGTTGATCTAAAATATAATCCTATGGTGGTCCTGAAGTCTCAACGAAAGCTCTTAAGTTAAGAAATCTATCAGCGACTTAAAATTTACACAGTCGCGGTGTCTCACAAATAAACCAAAGTCAAGAGGTTGGTTAAAATCCTTCAGTCACATAGTCTCTTTGAAAAACAATGGTTAAGCTTAAATATGGGCGATTAAGTGGCTACCATTAGATGAAAGATAGATCCTATGGCCAGCGTGAAGTCATGAGAAAAGGTTTTAGATGGATAAAAGATAAAGAGATATCCCAACTACTATTAGATTATAAAAAGATCTAATGGCTGGGATTCAATCATGAAAGAAACCTAGAGTTAGTGATTTCATAAAGTGACAATGAGATAAAGTTAGTCATGAAGTCTCAATAAGGAATATGGGTAAAGGATATTTGATTAAAGATTAAGTAAGTTTTCAGTGATAAGATTTGAGCCGTAAAGAAGAAAAGATCAGATGGATAGCGTGTAGTCACTTTTGAAAATCAAAAAGTCAAAGAAAGGTACAATGATTCAGAAATGGTGATTCAGATTGGGACAAATGGCTAAATATTTCAAAGACCTAAATTAGTCAGGAAGTCTCAAAGCAAACTTGAGGTAAAGAATCTTCTTTCACGACTTGGACATAACTTAAGTCATGAAATATCTAAGTAAACTACAGTTAAATAAAAAGATAAGGAGATTACCTGTGAATTGTTAGATTAAAATTAGATCCACAGTAGTCATGAAGTATCAGATAAGAAAGAGAAAGTACAAAAAGAAAACAATATTACATGTAGACCGTCTGATTAAGAAAGGATCTAGCAATGGTCGCGTAGTCTCAAAAGAAACTTAGAGTCAATGAAATCTTAAAGAGACAAGGAGATTACATAGTCGTGTAGTCTCACAAAGAAACCCAAGGTTTAAGATGAGTTATTAAAATCCCTAGTCACTTAGTCTCAAAAAGAATGTGAGTTAAGAGATTTCACTCAACACTTAAGAGATAACCATTGATAAGAAAAATGATCGTATGGTGATCGCTAAGTCTCACTAAAGAACCAGATTTAAGGATAAATCTCCATGACAAAGAGATCATACAGTTGCGCAGTCGTTGAAGGGAACCAAAGTAAAATCAAGGTAAGATCTGAGGCTTTCTCCCGTGCCATGTTGTAGATTTGACAACCAATCAAAATGTACAGATTATGACAACATATTTATAGAGTTTCTAAGTTATGTTAAATAAGCCAATCAGATCAGATCTTGGTTTTTTTTTGAATAAAATAAGGTTTTAATAAGAAAAAAAATCATTCAAAATTGATTTAATGTCAGCTTGAAATGCCACAACTAGGAGCAGAAATTGATGACACAACACGTAGAAGTAAAGACAAAAATGAATGAATTGCATGTTAATGATTTTCAAAGAGATTGGTGCATTAATTTCTTTGGATAAATAAGTATTACCGTTATCCATTTTATCTTACCAATTTCCAAGTTTTTCAGAGCTCAAAATTTTCTTAAGTGATCTGCATCTTCAAAAGAATAGATTTATCTAGATTTACAGAGTGAACAAAGAAGTTTTCAATTTAGAATTCAAAGAAATTGAGTGATTATCATTGCTGAAAGGTTGAGTTATAGAGTGATTCACAGTTGGAAGTGAGGATTTTGAATAGATTTGTTTCAATATCAGTGAAGAAAGAGTAGCTAATCAGTTGCAATTTATACCAGACAACATGAGCAGAGAAGTAAGTGTCACCTCCACCAATGGGAAGAGCAGGGATGATGATGATCTTAGAGGGAAGAGGAATTATTCAAAAGAGTTCATTCAACTACTCCCAGGATCCAATAAAGGAAGAAAGGTAAACGATGAATACCTTGGTGATAATTATGCATATGTTAGGTATGCTAAGACACCAGATTGTTCTGGTTATCATTTGTTCAACTATTTTCATAAGAATAGTGAGGGCCCTATGCCTATATCAAACCCTTGGATGAGTGGATTGGCTAAATTAGTTGTCCCTGATGTATTTGTGGATGTTGATTTAATATTAGAGTTAGCTAGTAGGTATGACACCATTTCAAGAACCATCAAGAAAGATGATGGAACTGTCCGTATAACCATGGATAGGGCATCATTCATGAAAGATTTTGACATATAAAACCACTTGTTCAATAGAGATAAATTTCAAAGCCCTAGCTACTAGATATACCAGAGAGGTCGATATTGTAGCTAAGTTGATTCAAGCCCATACACTTGAGGGAAGTAGGAATTGCATTTCCCCTATCACTAGTTATAATGCCCCATACTTTTATAAAGACCTAGCATTTTATATGAAATACATTTCATATGCCCTAGAGTATTAGGTGTAGATAGTAGAAGAGAAATAGTATCTCCAGACATGCTGATGATAATTATAGATCTACAAAGTCCTTATGTGAGTACTAATTATGATTACATTCAGTATGTAATCGATAAGATGCATCAGGGATTTGTTGACATTCAAAGCAAGGTAGGAAGCCCTAATTTCTTGCAATATTCATTGCCCATGCATCTAATTATGTTTTACAACTTCACCATCATGGAATAGTAAAATTTGCAACTTAGAAGGTTTTATAATGGACATATCAACCCTGTACAACTTTTGTTAAGGGTATGGAATTACACTTATAGGGAAAATAAATTTTGTGCATTTGAGAATTGGGTAGTATACCCATTGTTGAGCAAATTAGGAGTTAATATGACCAGGCTTCCAGGGAAGGTGTTACAACTATTGAGACCCTACAAATTTTTAGACAAGTGGAATGGAGACCACAACTGGGGTGACTTTTACTATCATGAGAAATTCACAGTAATCAGAGTATATGGTTATTCACAGCCACCACACATCTTTCCTTATAGAATGCCACCAGAATTACAATCATGGATTTCCTATGGCAACTCATGCTGAAGGATAGGGAGCATTTGACTTCACACAGGAATGGAACCTTTACACCAAGGCAATTTATTGCCTCTAATTTCACAATTGGAAAGAGAGAATATGATCTTGTAAATGGATGGTTAAGACACTACACGATGAATGTTTCCCTATATAGATATATTGATATAGAGGGGTTCATAAAGAGAGCTAAGAATATGTTGACACCCACCATCCCAATTACAAAAGAGCATCAACCTTGTGAGGAAGAAGACTTGATCATAAATATCCTTGAGGAGGATGAAATCTCAGAAAGGTCAACAAAATATCAAGATTTAATGGATTTGGAGCAGAAGCTAAAGAAGAAAGGGGTCCAATTTGGTGGATATTTCCCAAGTATGCCCTATTTGAAAAGATTAGAGAAAATGATTGAATCACATGGCATAATTAGTAATCAGCTTGAAGAGAAAATTTAAGACAAGGACAAAGGTCCAAAAAAGAATTTATCATTAGAGTATAGTAGTAGTTACTCTATACATAGCCCACCACCTTAGGATCTACCACCTCATAATGAGAAAAATATAATCAACTTGATAGAAGGACATGAGGCTAAGGTCGATGTAGAGCCTCCACATAAAAAGACAAGAGTGGAAGTAGGGGAGCCTTCTATTGCAAAGACATAAAGGAAGAAAAAAGACAAAATTAGTGACCTATTCACAAGGACTAGTGCCTATGACCACCAACTAAGAAAGGTTAGTAGAGAGGGAAATAAAAATAAGGAAGGCACTGATGATAATGTTGATATTCCCCTCATATTTTTCCAAGATGAAAGGGAGTTGGAGGAAGAGGATTTCTTGAGAGATGGTGAATTCATAAAGACTAAGTAATTTAAATACTTCCTTATATGGGCTAAACAAGAGAAATTTGGGGCACAGTTGAAATCACAAGAAGGAGAAGCCATAAAAAGTGAAGCTTTATAGGCCCTCCAAGCATATGACCCTAAGTCTAAGAAAATGACTCTTTATGAGGCTAGACAATAAGTGAAATCAAGTGGTATGCTCTTAGTGGAAGGATGAGACCTGGCTGCAACCTTCATTATAGATCAAATTAGAAGGCAATCAGATATCAAGATCTCAATAGAGACACAAGTAGGGGATATGATCAAGGGGTGTGGTTATCACTCCAAATCTCAAACCCTAGCAATGTGGTCTTTGGCACCTAAATATCAAAAGCCCTCATAGATCAATGTCCAAGAAAATATGGAGGGAGATAAGATAACTTGGTCTTTCCATAATACAGGAGACCTAGAGATTTCTCAGGCCTTGACCCACTTTGGTCACCTGAATGAGTTAAAGGCATTTAAGATGTCCAACTGATACCAAAAATTTTTTTATGAAACAAGCCTTATTTCCAAGGATGAAGAACTAGGTCTAATTAAGATTAATGGCATGGAAAAAAAATGTAGATTTGACAAAGAAGTTGCAAGAGATGCCTGAAGTTGTTCCTTCTCCACCTAAGTAGGGTACATATGCTGAAGTCTAGATTGAGGATATATGGTATTCCATGTTATAAATAGAGAAGGCAATTAAGGAACATAATGAAGCTATTTTGGGAGCCCTAATGCAAATTTTACAGCATATGGTAAATATATTAAAGGATAAAGTTGATGTAGTGTATGATGCCTATTGCAAATTGCCTAGATTGCAAACATAAGTGAATAATTATGTTTCAATTTTAAATCCTTATTTTGCAACTTGGTCAGTTAGGACCAATTTATTTGAAAGGATAACAACCCTATAGCCATTAAGGACAAATCTCCCATAAATTGTGTGCCAATTGGGAGAAGAGATGGATCAGATAAGTGTTACCTTATCTTTCTTCAAGGGAAAGGTAAATCAAATAGAGTCTATAATTGATATGTTTGGGCATGAATATAATAATTTTATCCCTCCAATAAGGAGAAATGATGATCAGATTAAGCCATTAGAAGTATGGAGAACTGAGTTTAACACTTTACTACCTAATAAAGAGGTATATATTTCTAACAATGGCAAATTAGATATGGAGAGATAAAATAAGATATTAGATGAAGCAATCAAGGCTGAAACAGATTTCAATAAATTTGAAATAGATTTTTAAATCATAACAGATGCTAGATGGGAGAGGTAGAAGGCACAGCTTGAAAGTATTCAAAGTTTTAATTGCCCTACAGAGGAGGATGTCACAGCATGGGATGTTTTGACAAAGCCTAAGAAAAAGAAAACTGTCACTTCTAACCTTGACATCATGGATAAACAATAGAAGGACACCTGGCTCCTGATCTTTTAGCACATGGAGGTTAGTCATCTGAAAGATAAGTGTATCTTAGCCTGTAATGGCGGTCACTTAATCTTGCTACAACTATTGGAAGCTATCTAGAATATATTTACACAAAGGTGCCAGCTAACAAAAGATTTCATTAATTTGATTTGGATGTATTCCTATTTTTTCCTCTTCTAAGTTTTTAGGGTTAGGTCTTAAACCATATGAATCTTGTTTCATCCTTAATTTTGAAGGATTCTAAGATGGTTTAGACTATATATAGAGTATGGGTATCATTTTGTAAGTAATTATTGGAATATGATGATGAGATGAGAATTGCAAGACAGACTACTTTATTGTGTGAATTTTTGTGATATTGTCATTTGAATGTATTTGAAATAGAGATCAAATTAATAAAATACATTGTAGTTTCTGTCCTATATCTTGTGTTTATCTCTTTGTATTTTTTTTCTAGCTCTTATATGTTTAAATTGTAAGGTAGTTTAGATATGCCAATTACAAGGTAATGGTGTTGTTTCTTGTGAGTTCTTTCAAGGAGAGAATAAGTCTTGTAGGTGATCTCAGAGAGTTAAGCATTAGTATTTAGATTTGATAGTAGGGGTATTGGAGTTAAACGTAATCTATAAGGCATTCTACTCAAACTACATGTATGTACATTAATTAGTTGTCGTGGATTCACATTTGACATAGACTCCTTGCCCAAGGATTAGGCACTAGCTAGGGTTTGGAAAATTAGTTAATCATCATCCAATATTAAAAAACAATCAAACATTTTACATTTCAATAATAAATACATAGAAATTTAAGTGATTGTATCAAAATATACAATTCAGTTTTCTGATTCCTTCAAGAGAGAATCAATAGGTTAACCCTCCTATGTTCAGAGAACTATAAAAGGAAGAAGGATGAGAATCCTTATCATATTACTTTTTTATAAATTGTTAAGATAATGGTTTGGATTATTGATTTTTGTATCAGATTAATTACAATCATTTTCATAGTTTTCTATCTATTGATACAGTAAAAGGCAATTAGCAATCTATTAAAAAACCTAATCCACTATAATAGATACTGCAAGTCAGTAATCATTCAAAGGTACACCCGCCTGAGCTTGTGGATCTCAAAGTCAAAGGAGGAACTAGTCCTCATCAATTAGGCTTTCTCTTGCAGAGAGTTAATTTGGAAATATAAAGAGTGGGCATTCACACTGTTTTAAGTTCTTGCAAGAAAAATTCCTAACAAATTGGTGACTCCGCTGGGGACTAAAAGTACTATCCTATAATCTCTAGTTGAAGATTGATTTATAAATACCATAGTTGATTTTTTTCTATCTAGGTCATTCTTATAGTATAAATATTTCGCAAACTTGTGTTGGGTGGTGGCTCTAGAAGAAAATCTTTGTAATCATTGCAAAAGTGACTTTCAAATATTTATACATATCTTATCAATTTGAATACTATTTCAAGAATGAGGGATAATATTGAAGTGGATTTAGATAGTGGAATCCCAACTACTTTAAGGACTAATATTTCTTGGAGAGAGAAGAAGAACCAAGCCAACATTAATGACTCTTCTCCAAGAAATGAAGAGAACAACACTAGAAGAAAAGATACAAATCAATCCAGTCATAAGGGGAACACCTCAGAGTCTGATGAAGCCCCTGACCTTGGATTAGAGACATATGCAATTACTACTACTTCTAGTGAGAGAATGAACTGACACTATTAGCTTAGACTTTGAATTTCCTTCTCATGAGCTTGCTGAAGAGGAAAGAATCCTCATGAGGCAGTTAGCCCTTATTTAGCAAAAGAAGAGAGAAAAAGATCTTAAAAAGAAAAAACATGATAAAAAAGATGTTGATAAGTTTAGAAGAACATCTTTAATAAATAAAGATACAAAGAATGTTGAGAGGTCTCATAGAGACCAAGAGACTCCAAACACTCACAAAGGTTTAGGTCCTCAAGCCTTTAGAGATAAAGGAAAAAAGAAAGTTTCTGAAAATGAAATTGAGGAGCCAAAAATTCATAAAATCCTGACTGAACAAATGTCTAAGCTAGACATTAACCTTGAAAGATCAATAAGGGATAAATAAATCATGGAAAAAATGCTGGAAAAGGAAGAAGTTGAAGCTGCTATCTTAGAAATGAAGAAAAATATTGACTTTTTGCAATATTCTAAATATTCTTATGCTAGTGGTGAAAATACTACATCTTCAAAAGCCAAGACTCTTTCTTTCCAAGAGGATGAAAAATTTCAAAGGAGGCCATTGCATCCAGAAAGGTACTAACAATTCACTTTTATTGGCATTCATAGTTATCCTAATGTAGTGCTTAATGATATTGGAGAAAAAATCCCTAAGATTTTAGGAAATAATGTTATTTCTTGTGAAGTTCATCTAACAAAATTTATAGATATCATAGACGATTTAAATATTAATCATGAAGATGTTGTAATGAATCTATTTGTTCAATCCCTAGTAGAGGATGCTAGGGAATGGTTTACAGGATTGTCTAATGGTTCTGTAGCATGTATGGAAGAATTAATAGATTTGTTCAAAGACTAGTATGGTGAAAAAACTAACGAAGGGTTCTTGCTAAATGAATTCAATAACATAAAGAATAATTTCAATGAAGAGGTTACTGAATTCAACACAAGATTTCAGAGAGATATGCACAAGCTCTTTCAAAAAATAAAACTAGATGAAAAGGTATGTATGGCTACATACCTAAATGCTTTTGATTCAAAAATGGGTTATTCTCTAAGAGATAAAAATCCTAGAAGTCTCACAAATGCATATAAAATAGCAGTAAACATGGAGATGAATAGAAGGGTATCAGGGAAAATGGGTAGAAGATATGATGCTTGTTTTAGTAGAAGCAAAGAACCTGAATATAAAGAATACAAGGATCCACAAAAAAATAGACCATCCTATAAAAATAATTATAACCCACAAAATAGGATGCATAATCATCCCTATGGTACCCATTTCAAGGATGGAAAGCCTATTGCTCCACCAAGAAAATATAAACCAAAAAATAGGACCCCTGACCCTCGACATAAAAATGATGTGAATATGTGTAGTACACACTTACTCATGTGAGGCTTGTCAAGCCCCACAAAACCCTAATTTTTGTATTTTAGCCCTAGAAATAATTTCTAATGAAGAGAAAGAAGTTGAAGAAGATGAGCTATGTGATCACAATAGATGTGACATGACTAATTCCTATGCATGCTCTGATATAGATTCTGAAGAAGAAGTTGAGAACAATGACATGTATGGTTCACAAGGAAGAACAGAGGTATATCACCAACAAGTCCTATCTGATAGTGATGAAGAGGAGGTTGATGATATAAGATGATATGCATAGAATAGTCAAGGATCTACCACCATAAGAAAACCTTCTGATGAAGAAAAGGCCAAAATTACTGTTGATCTAGTAAAGAAAGAAAGAAATAACTACCACTTAAAAAACAGAGTTGTGGGTAATGTAAGTAGTCAGCCAGTAGGCATCTTCATCAAAGAAAATAAGATAGATGCCAAGTATATACAAAAAAGAGATGGACATGGGGAATATGTAAATAAACCCAAGGTCAAAATTGAAAACAAAGCTAGTGATCCAAAAGATGTACATGAAGGAAAAACTAAAATGCCAGAAGCAAGTGCTTACTCTTCCAAAGTTGAAAATAAGAAATCCAAGAAGGAAAAGCCTACTTTGCACATTCAAATAGAGGAAAATAATATCATTATAGAAAAACCAAAACCTTCTGATGTGAAATATACTCCATTGGATATGGGCCAGTGTTTATCGCAAATGACTATCAAGGTCTCATTCCTAGAAATGATGAGGATAAAAGAACACAAAGAAAATGTCCTTTTAGTATTAAACAGTGTATCACCAGTGAAATTTCAAAAAAAAAGAATATGTTGAAAATAAATTCAACAATAAGGGAAAAGAGCCTAAGGGGATGGTTTCTAAGATCCCTCAGATTTATCTAAACATAAATACTTCTATAGGGATTGTTGATCCCTTTTTTCTAACATTGGTAATTAATGGTAAGATGCTCAAAAACTCCATGATAGATTCAAGAGAATCTAATACTGTCATGCCTATAGAAATCATGAGATCCATGGGAATCCAAGTAGATACTCCTCATGGGAGATATCAAGCAATGGATTCAAGAGAAATCACTATTGTTCGTACCATTGAGGCCTTACCTTACAAGTTAGTCATATGCCCTGATACACTATTGACAATGAGTGTACTGGTGGTTGATATCCCACCACATTATGGCATGTTACTTTTCAGGAAATAGAGTGCTTCAATGGGAGGCAGTATTTAGTGTGATTTATCTTATGCCAGTTTCAATATTGCTAGGAATAATGTAAAGGTGTGCAGAGAAGGTAGGACACCTCATATGATTGAGTTGCATGGAGATACTAATGTTAACTATTGTGTTGATATTGATATGGAGAATTTCAGAGTAAAAAGGAGTTCTCATCAATGTAAAGAGGTTGATCCTTTAGTGAAGGAGTTGATTACATAGAATGATGGTTTATTGAAAATGTATTTTGATGGGGCCTATTATAACGAAGGATCAAGAGATGGAGTCTTACTCATCTCTCCATTAGGTACAACATTTAAATATTCTTTCTTGTTATCTTTCCAGTGTACAAACCATACAATAGAATATGAGGCTTTGTTTTTAGGGCTAGACATTGCTTCTAAACATGGAATAAATTGTCTAAAAGTTTATGGTGACTCAAAGTTAGTAATAGCCCAAGTTAGGTCCAAATATACTGTGAAAAATGATAGACTAAAAATGTATAAGCATGCTATTTGGGACCAAACTGAATCTTTTGATGCCTTCAATATAAACTGGATAGAAAGGTCTACAAATATTATGGCAGATTTATTAGCTAATGTTTCTTTGAAAACTGATGATTTAACATTGAATGGGGTATCAATTGTTTAGATTAAGACAAGACCAGTTGTCCCTGACAATATTTACAACTGGAAAGTATTTGAAGATGACCAAGACATCCTTATATTTATCTAATTCCTAGACCATTATGAAGACCAACACATAGATTGCAATGCCCTACTTGAGGTCATTAATGGCAAGGATTATGTTTTGGGGGATGAGTTTGTCCAACTACATTCTAATCAGATTCCTAAGGGATTGGTAGAACTAGAAGCATTGTTTAGTGATCAGAGTGAACATTCATCAATAATAAGAAATGCTAAAATTGAGGATTTGGAAGAGATAAATTTAGGATCAGAGACCACTCCTCAGATAGTATATATTGGAAAAGGATTGGATTTCCATGTCGAAAAAAATTTGATAAAATTATTAAGAAGACATAAGCATGTATTTGCATGGTCTTATAAAGATTTAAAAGATTATAGGGAAGATCTTTTCCAGCATGAAAACCCACTCAAATCAAATGTAAAACCATTCAGACAAAAATAGAGGCCCATTAATCCACTATTGGCTCCCAAAATGCAACATGATTTGATGAAACTAAAGGATATAGGGATTATCCAGCCTATCATACATTCAACTTGGGTTTATAATCTAGTACCAGTGAAAAAAAAGAATGCTGACATAAGATTGTGTGTTGATTTTAGAAATATGAACATTGCATCTTTGAAAGACAATTATTCTCTACCTAATATGGAGGCAATGTTACATAAGGTCACTGATTCTAAGCTATTATCAATAATGGATGACTTTTCAGGCTAAAACTAGGTACTAGTAAAAGAATCAGAATAGTTTAAGACTACATTTACTACTCCTTGGGGAACTTATGTATATGTTAGGATGCCATTTGGACTAATAAATGCAGAAGCAACTTTTTAGAGAGCCATGGTTGTTGCATTCAAATATTTTATTGACTTATTCATGGTAATCTACCAATATGATTTGACTACACTTTCTAAGAAAGCAGGGGGTCATTGTGAACATATAGAAAAAAAATTCAATAAATCTTTAGAATATGGTGTTTCACTAAATCATTGAAAGTGCCAATTTACAGTCACAGAAGGAAAGTTACTGGGACATATGGTGTCCAAAGATGGAGTAAGGATTGACCCTGAAAGGATAGAAGCTATTCAAAAGGCCACTGCTCGAAGGAATATCAAAGGTGTGCAATATTCTATAGGAAAGATAAATTTTTTTAGAAGATTTATTGCAAATTTTGCTGAAATTGTCAAAACCAATTATTAAGTTATTGAAGAAAGATGCAAAATTTCAATGGAATGAACAAGATCAACTAGCTTTTGAAAGAATTAAGAAAGCAGTTCAAGGGGCACCTGTCTTAAATTCAACTGATTATTGTAAGCCTTTTAATTTATTCTCATTTGCATCCTTTCATACTATTTTTGCTATTTTACTTTAGAAAGATGAGGATGGATTTGAGAATCCTATTGCATTATTTAGAAAATCTCTTCAAGCTACAAAGATAAACTATGAAATGATGGAGAAGTAGGCATATACTTTGGTGAAAGTTGTGAAATCATTTAGACCCTACCTAGTTTGTGCCAAAGTATTAGCATATGTACCTCATTCAGTAGTAAAGGACATCCTTACTCAATCAGAAGTAACTGGAAAGAGGTGTAAATGGATTAATAGAATTCAAGAGTTTAACTTAGAAATCCATATTACTAAATTGATGAGAGGACAAGGTCTAGTAAAACTTATGACAGAAGAAAATCTAGACTTGCTACAAGTGAATAACATAGTGATGTAGGATTCAACAGTAACAAGTATTGAGAGACAACCCTTCTATGTTGACATCATGTATTATCTTAAGAATGCCAAGTGTCCTAAAGTTATGATAGAGAATCAAAAGAGGAATCTCTGATTACAAGCTCAAAAGTACACCCTGGTTCAAGGAGATTTGTATTGGAAAGAAAGAAACGGTGTACTATTATTATGTCTAGATCAGAGCCAAGCTGAGAAGGTATTAATGGAAATGCATGCTGGTGTATGTGGAGGACACTTTTCTGCTAAGACCACTGCCCATAAAATCTTGAGGGCTGGAAACTATTGGCCTAGTCTATTCAAGGATACTCATGCATTTCTCATAAAATGTGAACCTTGCCAAAGGTTTTCAAATAAGTTAAAATTCTCAGGTGCCTTGTTATTGAACCTTGTGAGTGCTGTAGCACCTTTTGCAATGTGCGGTGTTGACTTTATTGGAGATTTTTTAGATAAATCTAGTGGAGGACACAGTTGAATACTTGTTACCACTGATTATTATACAAAGTGGATAGAAGCAATTCCCACCAAGAAAGTAACTAGAAAAGTGGTCACTGATTTTTTTTTAAAAACATTCTGACTAGATTTGGTGTCCCTACAAAGTTAGTGATGGATAATTCTATGTGCTTTAGATAAAATGAAATTAAGGAATTCTATAGTGAATATGGCATCATGATTTCTTATTCTTCCCCATATCATCCTTAGGAAAATAGCCAAGGAGAATCCAGCAATAAAAGCATTTTGAAAATTTTAAAGAAGACCCTTGAAAATAATAAAAGAACTTGGCACACAAAGTTAAAACTTGCTCTATGAGCTGATAGAATAACAGTGAAGAAATCAATAGGTAAATCACCTTTTGAATGAGCATATGGCTTACAATCTAGAATGCCTATGAATAATTTACTACCTGTATACAAGTTTATTCAAGAAGAAGAGTTAGAAATTTCTGACCCAATGCAAGATAGGATAATTCAATTAGAAGATCTTGATGAGGCTAGAAGAGAAGGTCAGAAGGAGAACATAAAATTGCAATAGAAAATGAAGTATCTTTTTGATAAGAGAGCAGGTAGAAAAAAATTCAAGCCTGGTGATTTGGTACTCCAATGGAATGTGAGAGCCAAAGACAAGGGGAAGTACAAGAAGTTTAAATCCTTATGGCTCGGCCCTTTTTTTATTTCTCAGAGTTTTGGAAAATACTCCTATCTTTTGAAAAACATGAATGAAGAAGAATTTGAATTTCCAGTGCATGGAAAATTTTTGAAACCTTTCTTAACTTAAGAATGAAATTTCATGCATAGTAATTTTTGTATCATATGTATATAGGTTTGTTTCTTTTTGTTGTGTGTTTCCTTTCTACAGTAGGTTATTCACTGTAGTTTGCATGGTCTGCAACCAAAGATCTATGATTCTTGCATTAAAATTTCATTTACGCATCCTCAGATAGAGCCACTGTTGGTTGTATTTCTATTCTTGAAGCTTTCCAGTAAAATTTTGAAGTTCTCAGTCATATTCATGCATAAATGTTGAAAATATTATCGAATGTTATCAAAATCCCTCTGCATATAATGGTCTTGAAGCCTAAAACTAGAAAAGAGTTTAAAACCCTAAGTCCTAGGTCAAATTTTCATGCATATCCAAGAAAAACCCTAGTTCTTTGAAATCCTTTCTATTTTGCAGTTACTTTTTCGGAAAAAAACCCAATCACTTAAGTCATGTGTCCTTTTTATATTTAATATGTAAGTCACAATGTCTCATTATAATTTTAGAATATTCCATTTCTTTTTGAGACTTAGCGAATTCCTTTAGTCATGTTGTCTCTATAAGATAATAATATGCTTTTAGTGCTTACAAGATTTCACCTAAGCTGTAGATGAATATTATGATCCTGTGATTGGCAGAGAGCCTCTTTGAAAAACTAGAGTTAGAAAATTCCTTTGGCGACTTCAATTTTACTCATTTGCGTTGTCTCGAAAGCTGATCAAAGTTGGAAGATGAGTTAAAGATGGTTTGAAGTTTCATGTAGTCGCGTAATCATGAAGAAGAATGAGAGTTAAGATAATGGATATGAGATTAAGAGATATCCATTGATCTAAAAGATAATCCTGTAGTGGTCGTGAAGTCTTGAAGAAATCTCTTGAGTTAAGAAATCTATCAGCGATTAAAATTTACATAGTCACAGAGTCTCACAAATAAACCAAGGTCAAGAGGTTGGTCAAAATCCTTCAATCGCGTATTCTCTTTTAAAAAAAATGGTTAAGTTAAAAGATGGGAGACTAAGAGACTATTGTCAGATGAAAGATAGATCATGTGGCCAGCGTGAAGTCATGAGAAAAGGTTTCAGATGGATAAAACATAAAGAGATATCCCGACTACCATTAGATTAGAAAAATATCTAATGGCTAGTGTTCAATAGTGAAAGAAACCCAAAGTTAGTGATTTCTTAAAGTGACAAAAAGATACAGCTAGTTGTGAAGTCTCAATAAGGACTATCGTTAAAGGAGAGTCAAGTAAATATTAAGTAAGTTTGTAGCGATAAGATCTGAGTCGTAAAGTAGAAAAGATCAGATGGATAGCATGTAGTCTCTTTTGAAAGTCAAAGAAAGGTTGAGTGATTAAGCAATGGTGATTCAGATTGGGACACGTGGTTAAATCTTTCAGAGACTTGAGTTAGTCGAGAAGTTTCAAAGAAAATCTAACCTAAAGAAACTCCTCCTGCAACTTGGAAATAGCTTAAGTCGTGGAGTCTCTAAGTAAACTAAAATTAAATAAAAAGATATGGAGATTACCTGTGAATCGTTAGATTAAAAGAAGATCCATGGTAGTCATGAAGTCTTAGATAAAAAAGAGAAAGTACAAAAAGAAAACAAGATTACACACAGACTATCTGATTAAGAAAGGAACTAGGGATGATCATGTAGTCTCATAAGAAGCTTAGAGTCAATGAAATCTTAAAGAGACAAGGAGATTACATAGTCACATAGTCTCACAAAGAAACCCAAGGTTTAAGATGAGTTATTAAAATCCTTAGTAGCGTAGTCTCCAAAAGAATGTGAGTTAAGAGATTTCACTCAGCGATTAAGAGATAACTATTGATGAGAAAAATGATCATGTGGTGGTCATTAAGCCTCATTAAAGAACCAAAGTTAAGGATAACTCTCCATGAAAAAGAGATCATACAGGCGTCCAGTTGCTGAAGGGAACCAGAGTAAAATAAAAGTAAGATCTGAGGTTTTCTCCCACACCATGTTGTATAGTTGATAGCTAATCAAAATGAAAATATTATGACCACATGTTTAAAGAGTTGTTAAGCTATGTTAAATAAGCCAATTAGATCAGATCTTGGTTTCTTTTCAAATAAAATAAGGTTTTAAAAAGAAAAGAAATCATTCAAAATTAATCACCTGTCAGTTTGAAATGCCATGACTAGGAGCATGAATTGATGGCACAACACGTAGAAGTAAAGACATAAATGAATGAATTGAAAGTTCATGATTTTCAAAGAGATTGGTGCATTAATTTCCCTAGATAAATAAGCATTACCATTATTCATTTTATCTTACTAGTTTCTAGGTTTTTTAAAGCTCAGAATTTGCATAAATGATTTGCATCTTCAGAAGAACAGAATTATCCTGATTTATAGAGTGAACAAAGAAGTTTTTAGTTTAGAATTCAAATAAATTGAGTAATTATCATTGTTAAAAGGTTGAGTTGTATAGTGATTTACAGTTGGAAGTGAGGGTTTTGAATAGATTTGTTTCAATATCCATGAAGAAACAGTAGCCGATCAGTTGTAATTTATACCAGACAACATGAGAAGAGAAATAAGTGTCACCTCTACTAGTTGGAAGAGTGGGGATGATGATGATCTAAAAGGGAAGATGAATTATTCATAAGATTTCATTCAACTACTCTCAGGCTCCAATCAAGGAAAAAAGGTAAACAATGAATACCTTGGTAATAATTATGCATACGTTAGGGATACTAAGACACCAGATTGTTCTCGTTATCATTTGTTCAACTATTTTCATAAGATTGGTGAGGGCCCTATGCCTATATCAAAACCTTGGATGAGTGGATTGGCTAAATTAGTTGTCCCTGATGTATTTGTGGATGTTGATTTAATATTAGAGTTAGCCAATAGGTATGAAACCATTTCAAGAACCATCAAGAAAGATGATGGAACTATCTTAGTAACCCTAGATATGGTGTCATTCATGAAATATTTTGACATATCTAACCCTTTTCAATAGAGATAAATTTGAAAGGCCTAGCTTCTAGATATACTAGAGAGGTCGATATTGTACCTAGGTTGATTCAAGCCCATACGCCTGAGGGAACTAGGAATTATATTGCACATATCTCTAGTGATAATGCCCCATACTTTTATAAAAAACCTACCATTTTATATGAAATATATTTCATATGCCCTATCCAGAGTATTAGGTGTAGATAGTGGAAGAGAAAGAGTATCTTTAGACATGTTAATGATAATTATAGATCTACAAAGTCGTTATGTGAGTACTGATTATGATTACATTTAGTATGTAATTGATAATATGCACCAAGGATTTGTTGACATTTAGAGAAATGTAGGAAGCCCTAAGTTCCCACAATATTCATTGCTCATGCATCTAATTATTTTTTACAACTTCAACATCAAGGAAAAGTCAAATTTGCAGCTCAGAAGGTTTTATGATGGACACATCAACCCTGTAAAACTTTGGTTAAGGGTATGGAATTAAAATTATAGCGAAAACAAATTTTGTGCATTTGATAATTGGGTAGTATAACCATTATTGTGCAACTTAGGAGTGAATATGACCATGCTTCTAGTGAAGGTGTTACAACTATTGAGACCCTACAAATTTGTAGGCAAGTGGAATGGAGACTACAACTGAGGTGAATTTTACTATCATCACAATTTCACATTAGTCAGAGTATATGGTTGTTCACAGCCACCACACATCTTGCCTTATAGAGTGCCACCTTGAATTGCAATCACAAATTTCCTATGGAAACTCATGCTAACATATAGGGAGAATTTGGATTCACACAGGAAAGGAAACTTTACATGAAGGCAATTTATTGCCTCTGATTTCACAATTGGAAAGAGAGCATATGACCATGTAAATGGATGGTTAAGACACTACATAATGAATGTTTCCCTATATAGATATATTGATACAAATGGGTTCATAAAGAGTGCTAAGAAGCTTTTGACACCCACCATCCCAATTAAAGAAGAGCATCAACCTTGTGAGGAAGAGGACTTGATCAAAAATATCCTTGAAGATGATAAAATCTCTGCAAGGTTAACAAAATATCAAGATTTGATGGATTTGGAGTAGCAGCTAAAGAAGAAAGGGATCCCATTTATTGGATATTGCCCAGGCATACCCTATTTGTAAAGACTAGAGAAAATGATTGAATCACATGGCATACTTAGTAATCATCTTGAAGAAAAAATTAAAGACAAGGATAGAGGTCCAAACAAGCAGTCATCATTTGAGTACAACAACAGTTACTCTATACATAGCCCACCACGTCAGGATCAGCCACCTCATAATGGGGAAAATATAATTGACTTGATAGAAGGAAATGAGGCTAAGGTCAATGTAGAGCCTACACATAAAAAGAAAAGAGTGGAAGTAGGGGAGCCTTCTATTGTGAAGACACAGATGAAGAAAAGAGACAATATTTGTGCCCTATTCACAGGGACTAGTGCCTATGACCACCAACTAAGAAAGGTCATTAGAGAGGGAAAGAAAAAGAGGGAAGAAAAGTATGATAATGTTGAGACTCCCCTCATATTGTGCCAAGATGAAAGGGAGTTGCAGAAAGAGGATTTCTTGAGAGATGATGAACTCATAAAGACTAAGGAATTCAAAGACTTCCTTATATGGGCTAAAGAAGAGAAAGTTGGGGCACAGTTGAAATCACAAGGAGGAAAAGCCATAAAATGTTAAGCTTTATAGGCCCTCCAAGCGTATGATGTAGAGTCTAAGAACATGACTCCTGATAAGGCCAGACCATTAGTGAAATCAAGTGGTATTCTCTTAGTGGAAGGATGGGACCTAGCTGCAGCCTTCATTATATGTCAAATCAGAAGGAAATCAGATATCAAGATCTCAATAGAGACACAAGTAGGGGAGATGATTAAGGGGTGTGGTTATGAATCAAAATCTCAAACCCTAGCAATGTTGTTTCTGGCTCCTAAAAATTAAAATCCCTCACTTATCAATATCCAAGAAAAGATGGAGGGAGATAAGATAAACTGGTCTATCCATAATACAAGAGACCTAGAGATTTCTTAGGCATTGACCCACTTTTATCACCTGAATGAGGCAAAGGAAGTTCAAATGTCCAACAAATACCATAAATTATTTGATGAAACAAGCCTTATTTCCAAGGATAGAGAACTAGGTCTAATTAAGATCAATGCCATGGAAAAAATAATTGCAGATTTGACCAAGAAGTTGCAAGAGATGCCCGAAGTTGTTGTTGCTTCACCTAAGCAGGGTACAGATGCTGAAGTCCATACCAAGGATACATGGTATGCTGTGTAAGAAATAGAGAAAGAAATTAAGGAGCATAATGAAGTTATTTTGGGAGCCCTAATGCAAATTTTACAGCATAGGGTAAATATATTAAAGGATAAAGTTGATGTAGTGTATGGTGCCTATTGAAAATTGCCTAGATTGCAAATAGAAGTGAATAATTATGTTTCAATTTTAAATCCTTATTTTGCAACTTGTTCAGTTAGGAACAATTTATTTGAAAGGCTAACAACCCTACAACCATTAAGGATAGATCTCCAAGACATTATGTACCAAGTGGGAGAAGAGATAGATCAAATAAGTGTTATCTTATCTTTCTTCAAAGGAAAGGTAAATCAAATAGAGGATAGAATTAATATGTTTGGGTGTGAATATAATAGGTTTATCCTTCCAATAAAGGGAAATGATGATCAGATCAAGGCATTATAAGTATGGAGAATTGTGTTTGACACTTTACTACCTAATAAAGAGGTATACATTTCTAATAATGATGAATTAGATATGGAGAGATACAATAAGATATTAGATTAAGCATTCAAGACTGAAATAGATTTCAATAAATTTGTAACAGATGTCAAAAGCATAATAGATGCTAGATGGGAGAGGTAGAAGGAACAACATGAAAGTATTCAAATTTTTAATTGGCTTGTAGAGGAGGATGTCACAACATGGGATGTTCTAACAAAGCCTAAGAAAAAGAAGCCTGCCACTGCTGACCTTGACATCAGGAATGAAGAATAGAAGGACACCTGGAAGCTAATCTTTGAGCATAGGGAGGTTAGTCATCTGAAAGATAATTGAATGTTCACCTATAATGGCAGTCACTTAATCTCTTTACAACTATTAAAGGCTATATAGAATATATTCAGAAAAAGGTGCCAGCTAACAGAAGATTTCAGAGATTTGATATGGATGTATTCCTATTTTGTCCTTCCATCGCTTGGTCTCTTCTTGTCCATTTTCCTCTTCTAAGTTTTTAGGGTTAGGTCTTAAACCATCTGAAGCTTGTTGCATCCTTAACTATGAAGGATTCCAAGACTGTTTAGACTATATATAGAGCATTGGTATCATTTTGTAAGTAATTATTGGAATATGATGATGGGATGAGAATTGCAAGCCAGACTACATTATTGTCTGAGTTTTTGTGCATATTGTCTTTTGAATGTATTTGAAACAATGATCAAATTAATAAAATATATTGCAATTTCTATCCTATATCTTGTGTTTGTCTCAAGTTGTATTTTTGTTCTAGCTCTTGTATGTTTAAATTGTAAGGCAGTTTAGATATGCCAATTACCAGGTAATTGTGTTGTTGCTTGTGAGTTCTTTCAAGGAAAGAATAACTCTTGTAGGTGATCCCAGAGAGCTAAGCATTAGTATTTGTATTTGTTAGCAAGGGTATTGGAGTGAAAGGTAGTCTGTAAGGTATTATACTCAAATTGCATGTATTTAAATTAATCAGCTATTGTGGATTCACATTTGACATAGAATTTTTTCCCAAGGATTAGGCATTGGTTAAGGTTTGAAAAATAATTTAATCACCATCCAATATTCAAAAAAAATCAAACATTTTACATTTCAATAAAAAATACATAGAAGTTTAAGTGAATGTATCAAAATTTATAATTCGGTTTGCTAATTCCTTCATGAGAGAATCAATAGGTTAACCCTCCTAAGTTCAGAGAACTATAAAATGAAGAAGGATGAGAATCCTTATCATATTACTATTTTCTATGTTAAGATAATGGTTTGGCTTATTAAGCTCTGTATCAGATTAATTATAGTCATTTTCATAGTTTTCTATCTATTGATACAATAAAAGGCAATTAGCAATCTAGTAAAAAAACTAATCCACTGTAATAGATACTGCAATTCAATAATCATTCAAAGGTACACCCACCTGAGCCTTTGGATCTCAAAGTCAAAGGAGGAACTAGTCCTCAACAATTAGGATTTATATTGCAGAGAGTTAATTTGGAAATATAAAGAGTGAGCATTCACACTATTTTAAGTTCTTGCAAGAAAAATCCCTAACAAGGTCTTTTGGGATATCTTCCAAATGAAAACCACTATTCAAAATGATCTAAAGAAAATCTAGGATAAAATCCAGCTATATGGTTTATCTATGGATTTAATGGAAAGGGAATCCAACACCGTAATTAAATAACATAATATTATTGTGAAGGAGGAAGTCTTTTGGAGGCAGAGATCTAGAGCTCTTTGACTTGTGGTAGGAGATAAGAATAACAAATACTTCCACATGACCACTCTCAAGAATAGAGATTCCAGCAGAATCATAAAGCTTATGTCAGATCATGGTACTCTAACCAAGGATGAGGACAGTAGATTCAAAGTGGCCAGGTGATTCTCTTCCCTTTTGACGTCTGATTTAAATCTTAATCATCTAGATCATGAGAAACTTATTGCTTCAATTCCCGATGTTCGGAATGAGGATCATAAATATCCTTGTCTGCAATGCCTTCTAACAAGGAAATTTTGAATGTAGTTGTTTCCTTTGACGAGAAAAAGGCCCTTGACCCTAATGGGTTTCCAGTGTTCTTTTTTTAGAAGTTCTGGCACATTGTGGAAAAAGACATATATGGTACTGTTAAAGAATTTTTTCACTCCAAGAATCTCCTAAAAGAGTTAAATGCTACTTTTGTCATTCGCATTCTAAAATTTGATGGGGATGAATCTCTTGATAAATTCATACCTATTAGCCTCTATAGTTCCTTTTTTAAAATCATCTCAAAATTCCTTACCACTAGACTATTGGTTATTCTTCCCATGATCATCTCCCCCCCAAAAAATGGTTTTGTCCCTGGTAGATAGATTCTTGATTCTATTATAGTGGTTCATGAGAACATTCATTCATTGGTCATGGAAAAAAGACAGGGCTCATCTTTGAAACTTGATCTCTCCAAGGCTTATGATAGGGTGTATTGGGGGTTCTTGTAGGAGATTCTTAAGGTTTTTTATTTTGGTGATAAGGTGATTAAACTTTGTAGCTAGCTCTTTGGATTGGTTTCATCTGTAATGTTGGTTAATTTTCTCCCTCATATTTTTGAAATCTTCAAGAGGGCTCAGGTAAGGGGATCCTATTTCTCCTATTCTTTTCACTATTCTAGAAGAGGGACTGGGCATGTTTATTAACAAATTTGTGGAAGAAGTGAAACATCAGGGTCTTAGACCTACTTCTAATGATTTCATTTTCTCCCATGAGAAGTTTGTGGATGATACCTTAACCATGGGGGAAGCCTTGATCAAAGAAGCTAAGTCCATGAAACTGGTCCTCAATAGCTAAGAGGCTACTAGTGGTCAGAAAATCAAATGGGTCAAAATTTATATGTTCTTCATTACTACTCTGGAGGTGGGGCAAGCTAAAATTGCTAAAATCATTGGCTGTGGTATAGAGGATTTCCCCTCTACTTATCTTGGTCTTCTTCTTGGTCTCAAACCTCCTGCATCTTTGTGGAATCAATTGCTAGATAGATTTAATAAGAAGCTTGCTAGATGGAAAGGGGAATTTCTAAGTCACACGGGAAAGTCTCTCTCAATAAAGTCCTCTCTTCAAAGTTTGCCCATTTATGCCCTTAGTTTGTTCAAAATCCCTTCTAAGTTTTTCTAAATCTATTGAGAAAATCCTAAAATAATTTCCTCTGGTCGGGAGTTAAGGAGAGGAAATGCATTCCCCTCCTTTTGTGGGATAAAGTTTGTAAGCCCAAAAGGTTGGGATGCTTGGGTATCAAACCTAATAAGGTTATCAACCATGCTCTTCTGGATAAGAAAATTTGGTGGG
This sequence comes from Thuja plicata, assembly GCA_018584345.1. Classification (NCBI taxonomy): domain Eukaryota; kingdom Viridiplantae; phylum Streptophyta; class Pinopsida; order Cupressales; family Cupressaceae; genus Thuja; species Thuja plicata. The sequence continues at coordinate 964,313 of MU224838.1, read as the reverse complement.
TCTTACGAGAAGACAGGGAGTGGAGTCAAATTTGGAAGAGAAAACATTTATACTCTCTGCCTTCTAAAGAGGATTTTTGGGATCCTTTGTTTTTTGTGGAGGGTTATGTTTTTTGGAACTCTGTCCAATTCTCTAAAGATCTGGCTTCTTCAGGCAGAAGATGGAAATTGAGAAATGGAAAGAGAATAAAATTGTGGGAAGATAGATGGTCAATGGATATTCCCCTAGTTGAACATTCCTCTTTCATGGAGTCAAAGGACCAATGCTATACTTCCTTTAGACTTTAGGTGTTTGATAACTCGAATGATTCTGAATGGGTGTCTCTCTCTAGGGTGTCTACCCCTTTACTAGATATTGATATCCTTTTATCTTCAATGACTATATCTCCAAATTTAAAGGAATCCTTGGTCTGGGATGACAACCCAGGTGGAAATTTCTCTATGGATTTTGCCATTTTTATGCACTCTAGAGGGGTAGCGGCCTTTTTGGGCTAAAGCCTGGTTGAAAAAGTGTACACCTAAAGTTAATATTTTTTACTAGTTAGCCCTTCAAATAAAAATTATAACCTTGGACAAACTTCAAAGAAGGGTGTTGTATTTCCCTAATAGATGTTGTCTTTGTTGGAGGAATGTTGAATCGATGCTTCATTTATTTATCCACTATGATTTCTCTCATCATGTCTGGGCTTTGTTTCTATACAAATGGGATATTTTTTTTATTTTCCTTAACTCTCTGCAAGATTTCTTTTCTTAATGGAAGTGTCCAAGCTCTAATAAAGACTCTATTGAGATTTGGAATATCTTTGTTCCTTATATCTTCTGGTACATCTGAAAGAGATGAAATAAAAAAAATTTCAGAGATAAAGCTTCTACCTTGGGTCTAATTATTGATAAAATAAATAGAGGGATTTTTGAATCTCTCAATTACTCTGATTTAAATAACCAAAGGGTCCAACTAGAAATTGAGAAAAAATGGAAGATATCCATTCACCCTCAGAAAACTCATAACCTTAGGGATGGGATTTTCTAGTTATCCTGTAGTGCCCACCCTCTAGTAGATTTTAGTTTATTTTGTCAAACTCTTTTTGGACACTTGCACGAATGCATCGACTACTCTACTTTCTATTGCAGTTGATATTGTATGACTTTTCACTATATTTCAGTTAGTAAGAACTATGGATTTTGTGTGATTTGATATTATTACAATTAGACTTATGATTTGTTTTATTATGTTTATCTCATGTTATGAGTACATTTATGGTTATGGATTATTGACAATACTCACACCCTATTTATATGCACATGGATCATATGTATGCTTTTACTTTGTGTATAATGTGATTTTATGGTATGAGACAAGGTCGTAGTTACTTGCGTGCGAGACCCACATGACCTACCATTCTCAACCATTGCTTGTTACATATTATATGTATGCACATATTCATCTTTGTGATGATAGGATTGTAGGTACCAAGTATCGTCTTCCCTGAATTGTCAAGAGTGAGTGTGCCCTATCACAACGTCTTAGTGGTAAGTGGGGGGAGATAATGAACATCTCCAAAACCCTAACTTAAACCTTTTATTATCCTAATTAGTGGACAATATTTTGTGTCTTCAGCATTCAAAATCCATCAACTGACATAAATTCGTAAACCTTTCCTTGGGTCTAAGTTTTTCTTATTTTGGTTATGTCAAGTTTTTAGGTTGTATGCTTGGTTTAAGGTTATTCGTGTTAGAATAGAAATTGGATTGTATTTTATAAATGTTATATTTATTTAAATCATGTAATTATTAAATAACTAATCAAGGGGGTATTTGATCAATAAAAGTTAATTGATATACTTTTGTTGTATTAATTGATTTAAGTGAATTCATAACTTTTATTAAAAATGTGTAATCAACTTGTAAAGTTCAAAATTGAATTTAAGTTGTCTTTTGGAGGACAAAGATGAATTATTTTTGTAAATCAAATCTTTTGACTCCAAAGTCAATTTGAGTTACTTTTAACCTTAGGGGTAAGTTTAGAAACCCTAGGTTAGTAGTTTTTTTCTATTTTAGGAAATTTTTGAGCTCTTCTCAAGCACACAGAAGTTGAGGGATTTGAGCTCTAAATCTTTCCAAGGAGGAGTTTATGAAGTTTGAAGAACAATCTGGAAAGATTTTTTGTGTACTCTTAGATTAGTACTTTCAGAATTGTGAGGGTTTTTGATGTAGGATCCTAAATCTGAGTTTGTAGGTGTATGTTTTATTATAAATCTTTTATTAGGAAAGTTGTATTTTTGCATTTAGATTAGTTTTGGTTGATAAGTTTTGCTAGAAGCTTAATTTGTATATCCTAGGAGGGATTAGGAACAATCTCGTGGATTCAGATTGGTAGTAAACATATTACATGATCTAAATCTATGAATTTTGTAAATTTAGGAGTTATCCTTAGAAAATTGGTTTTATGTTTTTGAGGATTTCTCCAAAGTTAATTTTATGCACAATCTGAGTTAGAAATTATATCTCATTTGATTAGAAAACCAAGGATTTTTTATTTGTATTTTTCTCCCTATAAACCATATAGTTGTAGAAATTAATTTAAAATAATTAAAAAAAAGAGAGAAAAGAAAAGGAAATCTTTTTATACTGCTATTTTTTTTTCAAAACTGTGTGTTATGTATTTTTTAATTTAAAAGTTTAAAAAAGAAAGAAGTTTATATTTTGTTTTATAAAAAAATAGTTTTTTTAAAAAAAGGGGATTAAAAAAAAAGAATTATAAAAGATTTGAGTGGGGGCGGGGGGTCACATTTCCCCACCGCCGGTAGCGGGCTGCTCACGATAGCTAGGCTACCGGTGATAGTCTAGACTGCCTATGATAGCTAGGCTACCCGCTGCAGCTAGACTTCCTATGACAGCCATTGGAGGGACTCCACCTCCCTTGGCATTGGGGTGCGGGGTACGTCCCCCCAAATATAGGTTTTTCAAAAAAATTATTTAATTTTACTTAAATTTTTAAATTTAATAGAATTTAAAATTTTTTTTTATTATTATTAATTATTTACACTATTTAAAATCTTTTTTTATATATGTTTTAATTTTATTAGTTTTTAAGTATTGATTAAATTTATTTTAATATTAATTAATGTGAGAATGAACTTTATGTGTTTAGACTTGATTTTTTAAAGGAACTTAGTTTTAATATTAATTAATCTAATTTTAATTATTATTGTCTTTATTATTACATTAATTATTAATTAATAAGAATTATTAATTGATAATTAATGTTTTAGCTTCTATTTCTTATTATCGTGTCCTTACGCTATTTAGTTTATTATTCTTTTGGGCTTTTGGAGAAATTGCGTCAGCTCCTAGGGAAAATATTCCAGAGGCTGGGGGTGTGTACTATTCATTTTTTTTCTATTTTTTATTTGCGATTAGTGTCTTTATGATTATCTTTCCCCAATAGTTTTCCTTAAGCTCGTATGTAGGTGAACTTGCAAGTGTGGTTGTTTACTCGGTGATTGGTTTGTGAACCAATGTGTATTCTTGTTGGTCTTAAGTGAAACTCAATCCTGATTGTGGTACCTATACGATACTTTTGAGATTAATGATTACTATGAGCCTAGGGTAGGTAATCTAGTGTCTAAGGGGAAGTGGCTTGCAATGAGGTCTGGGAGCCTAAGAGGTTGCCAGGGTAACTCATTGTAAGTTACTTAATAAGTGATAACCTAATACACTACGAGGTTGAAAATGAATTAATAAGATGCCTGTATTCCTCACCCATCCCTTGAGTGATTTCATAGTATAGGATGGGAGTGGGAGAAGATGCTTGATTTTATCTTGAATAGTTAGTATCCTTGTCTATACAAGAGGTTACTTATACTACATAGAGTCACTAGGGAGCTGGGGGTCCAGCGAGACTACCTAGGTAACCTTAGAGTTGACTCGTGTGATGACACTTCCCCATATTCATTTCAGATTTCCTACGTGAGTCAGTTTCCTCTGGGTTTATAGGTGTTTACCCATTTAGTTTGAAATGTACCTTGTGATAGAGAAATTTCTAGATCCCTTTCTTTGTCCTACTTTATGACTGGTTTGTAAACCGATTGGGATTGGTTGTTATCTCCCCAACAAAGTGCGAATGGACAATTTAGGTGTCACAAGGATGGGTGGTAGTGATCTTCTTTACCATTGGAGACCACGACATCCTTGTACCATTGTTGGTGATCTTGTATTAGTTGTACTTCCTTGTGACACCTTAGGAGGCATGCTCTTATCTTTCTTAAAGTTGTTTATCATATCATGTATATTTATTTCACTTATGCTATTTAGGGATTAATGTATTGAAATTCATGTTTAATTATAATTACATACCATGCAACTTGTGCAGTGGATGTAATTTCTTGGATATACCTTATGGTATCAAATGTAATCGTATCATTATTTATGATATGTCATACTTATTGATCATGTTGTACTTTGGCATAATTATATTTGATTTTTAATTAATTTATGAGTAATTCCTATGTTATGGAACCCTTGAGAATTGTATGCTTGTCAAGTTTACTTCTATGTTCATGTTTTGTGTTTCATTGTATTTGCTTCCGCTTAATTAATCATCTTCAATGTAATCTTTAAAAATATATATATATTCTGTAAACTTAGTTACTTGTTATAGGTTAATTTCTCTTGGGTTCCCTAGCTGGGCATTACATATCCCCTCGTGGATAGATCAAGGTTCACTTTGATGAGGCTTCCAAAGGAAATCCTGGGAAGGCTAGTTTTGGCGTAATTTTTAGAAATTTGGTTGGATGTTGTGTGGTGGTGGTGGCTAGTCCTTTGGGTGAGAAATCTAGTCATTTCATGAAAGCTATGAGGGCATGGAAAGCTTTGACTATTGCTAAAAATTTGAATTGTCATCATTTAAAGTTGGAAGGTGATTCAATGAATATAATAAAGTGTTTGGATGGATCAAATAAACCATCATGGTGTATAGATTCTATGATTAAACAAGCTGATGACATCATCTTGAGTCCTTTAAGAGTGTGATCATCAAGCATGTTTATCATTAAATGAATGCTTTGGTGGATAAGCTAGAAAATTATGGTCTTAATTGCAATAAACTTGGGAAGGGGAAATATTAATGACCCAAGATATATCTTTCGTCATGCAATATGAAAGGACTATGAAAAAAGTTGGTAATATCCTCAATAATTGCAATGATGAAAAATTGTCACTTTTACCTTGATTATGGTATGGGCATGTTCTTATACATAGGCAGAGTGCATTCATATAATGCTAGTTATCGCACTTGGTGGGTGGTCTACATTTTGATTAAGTTGTGTTTTTTGTTATCTCTAAGCTATATGTCTAAGTTTTCTACTGTGATTAATAATTCTGAGAGGATAGGAGGTGATCATGGCAGGGAGGAACTAGATGATTATAGTAAATTGGTTACAGAGACAAAATTTTGGAAGTAATTTTCAAATGGAAAGATTACACCTTTCATGGAGCACCTAAGAGGGTATGATAAGGTTAGAGAAAAGATGGATGTTCATAAAATCTCTGAGCATTGGGTGATGGGCCATTTTTCCTTGTATGGGTGTAGGTTTAAGCTCATGGATGAGCTCATTTCTACTATTATAGGCATGCCGCATGATGGATTAAACTTTTCTAGTAACAGAATGATCTTTGATGGGGCTATGAAGACCTTTCCAAGGGATGATAATGAATGAGAGATGATGGGCATGCCTGTTTTAGGGTATTATGACACATAAAATATTAAAGAGTTATGGAAGTATGTTCTCACTATTATCATGGAGTATGTGACGATTAATGAGAGGTTTAAAAGAGCTCACTCATACAAATTTGTTCTCCTGAACCACTTTAGGCATAAAAAATGGTTTTGCTACCTTAATATCTATATTGCTCATTGATAGAAAACATAAACAAACATATGAACAAGGTTAGTTCCTCAATACTTCACAATAGTCTCATTTTAATTATCTATGAGCACTGTAATATTTTGGCGATGAATAAAAATAAGAATTTTCCATTATCGCTGATGAAGGGGAAACAAAAATGTGCTAGTGGGGATGGGGAAAGTTTGGGTCATCCTGACCTAATGCCAGCAAAAAAAGTGAACATTGATAAGGAATTAGAAAAAGTTTAGGACATGGGTATGGATGTTGTTGAGGAGGAGGATGAAAGTGGGGATTGTGCTAGAGAAAGGGATGATGAGGAAAAGGAAGAGGCCTCAGAGTAGGGGAAGGGAGGGGAGTATGAGGAAGAGTAGGATGAGAGGGGTAAAGAGGAGGGACAAGATATGGAGATTAATGAGGGCACAAAGTAGGAAATTTATATCCAAGTGAATCTTTGTTCTAATAAGCTAGATTCTAATCAGTAAAGGTCACTTAGCACCGAGCCTAGGTCACTAAATCTCTTCGAAAAGTCTAAGAATGAGAGAGAGAAGACTCTGGACCTGAATGTGGCTAAGGATTCTCCTTGCCCTTTTATGGCTGACATTTTGGGTGAAGGGAAATGACACTGTTGATCTAGTTTACTATGATGACTCCATGGAATAGACTAACCAACCATCAAGAAAGGGCTCCCCTACCTCGGTGCATTTTAACTCAGAAAACCCTCACTCCTTTGAGGTTTCTAAATTATAGTTAGTTTTTTCTATGTCAAAAATTCTCTAAAGTACAATAGCTGGGTCTTCTAGCAAATCAAGGATTTAGTGACCCCCAACTAGGAGCTGAAAGAAAAAATTAATAAGTTGGAAGGTGAGGGAAACAACAGGAAGGGTAGGCTCAACAACTTGGAGTAGAAGATCACTGAGATGGCCAAGAAGGTGGATAGAAACATTGATACTCTGAGGAAAACCCTCCTGGATTTCTATGAGGTTATGACTACTATGGCCAATAGTATGGATGTCCTTGTCATCTATCTCGAAGGGAATAGTCCCTCAAAAGCCATTGAGAATTTGGACATCCTACTCTGATGATCATAATGCCACTCCTCCTAGTCTGGGGAAGAGCATCAAGGCAAGTGTAAAGAAGAAGGAAACTTTTGTTTCTAATGATGTATCTTTTCTGTGCGAGACTATGATTAAAATGTATGAAATTGGGGTAGAGGTAGGAAAAATTATCGAAGACATGTTTTAGGTGGCATTGGGGTTTTTTATTTTTGGCTGGATTTTTTTGGGCTAGTGTTTTTTTTTGGGGTTGGCTCTGTTCGGGGTTGATGCTGGATTTTTTGCTAGGTGTTAATGGTTTTAGTTGCCTAGTCATTTTTGGGGCCTTAATTATTTATCTTTAGTTCTATTGTAAAGGCTTGTGGGACCCCTTCAAAACCCAATTTTTATCTAAACCAAAACTTAGTCAAAACTTCATAAAATTGAAAAAAAAATTTCTTTTTTCTTATCTAGTATGTGAAGCATAGAATGTGATCTATGCAAATTTTAAAAATCTTATATCATTTGAAAGTTATAGATTTTTTTCAATCACTCTATAGATTTTTCTATTTGATTTTTGGATTTGATTGTGTGTAGTTTTTAGCATCAACGTTTCAGATCACACTCCATGATCCATCATCAGGATGAGAGCAAAGAGCATGA
>MU224838.1:939194-956499 GCA_018584345.1 Thuja plicata | reverse complement strand
TATATATATATATATATATCCATCTGAGTGTGTGCGTGCGTGTGTAACGACATATATTTCTATACACCCATAAGATATACATATATATGTATATATATATGTTCCTTCATTCTCTTTTCTCTCATCCTAATGATGGATCACGGAGTGTGATCCGAAATGTTGATGCTAAAAGCTACACACAATCAAATCCAGAAATCAAATAGAAAATTCTTATGGATTGTGGAAATATGATTGATTTAACACTCTATAGATGTTATAAATGTTTTTCACAATGTCACTTTTTGACATACCATGATCCTTCACATACCCCAATATTTTGAGAAGAGATAATTCAGAAACTCATGGGAGCAGTTAGGTACTGGTACCAGTATGAATGGAAAATTTGAGGGCCCACACACATCCATGGTTTCATTTGGATAAAAAATGCACCAAACATGGATACACTAAATTGGGAAAACCCTATTGAAGTAAATAGAGCCAAAGCATTCTTTGAAAAATATGTCACTACTTGGAACCCTCACTTGAAATATTAAATTGGAAACATGATACATAAAATTGCAACCGATGATCCATGCCTGCTAATTACAACCAAAATATTTGTTGTTGGTCCTTATGTTAATTATGAAGAATTGGTTAATTGTACACAAAGACACACCAAATGTACTAAGAGAATTTTCATGTCTAAGAAAGGTCGACAAGTAGAATGTAGATATAAAGCTCCTTGAAAAGAATTTGAAGAATGGAAATTACTATATAATGAATCAGATTACAAATCCTATGAACTATCAAGAAACGATGATAGATTGAACATCCATAACCCACATATGCTCTCCATATGGAGGGCTAATATAGATTGCCAGCCCATCACCTCATGAATTCTTATTCTTAGATACATTTACAATTATGCATCCAAAGCTGAAAAAAAATTTCAGACATGTGTTAATATGCTAGCAATAATTTGTGCTGATCCAAACCAACAGGATCATGCAATTAAAGCATACCAAAAGTTCATGGCCAAGATTGTTGCAAAGAGAGATATAAGTGCACAAGAAACATGCCATATTTTACAAAACTACCTCTTTTGATCTGTAATCACGAGTTCATATCACTTAATATGGGTAAAAAAAATTCTACTGCATTAAAAAAATAACCAACAAAAGTGAGATATAATCTACCTACATACAAGCCTACTTGCATCATCTAGTACACTTTGAACTAGTTACACTAATTGAGTTAGTGAGATCTTACACATGATTCCAATTGCAAAGGAAGAGAATGTCACTATAGAGAAGAGAAAGAAATAGTCTGGAAGTCTTCCCAATGTTTTATGCCATTCCAAAAGAATACTCTGACAATTTTGAGTTGTTTTGTTGGAGTGAGATTCTTTTATATAGAGAAATTGACCTCTCTAAAGAAGAGATCATTAGTAATTAGAAGGGTATGGCTACATAGAAATATCATGTTTGGCATGTTGATCATTTACCTCAAAATGAAGATGGATTGCTAGAGGAAATTAAAAGTGATAGAAAAATAGGTAGACAAGACACTGTACAAATGCATGAGCAGGAGCTACTTTCTCAAATTGGGCTTGCTAATAGTATCAACTTATATGATATCGACATTTTGGGAAAGCATGATTTTGACACCAGTAACATTTCGGAGGATCATAGTGTCCCTTAACAATTGCATGAAACTACAAATCAATTTGTTCAGAGGAAAAAGATGTGTCAACAAGGTATTCACCCCCAACAAATGTGTATAACTAAAACTATAGGTTATCACCTCAGCAACAACTAGAAATTTCTCTCATTATGGACCACTCCATAGAAAATTGTGCAATTGAACCTTTATACATGCTCGTACAAGGAATAAGGGGAACTAGAAAATCATATCTAACTAGTTGCATAAAAAATTCACTTCAACAATGCAGACCACAAGGATTTAATCCACTCCTTGGTCTCGTGCACATAATATTCATAATTTTAATATACATGCATTGACCATACATGCAACCCTCAAGATTCCAATTACATAAATGAAACCACCACAAGGGAAAACATTGACAACATTCGAAGAAGACATGAAAAATATAAAATACATTATCATCGATGAGATGGGTTTCATAGGCGCAAAAATACTATTTAAAATTGATAAAATAATAAGTGAAGAAATACCCCACCATCAACACATTCCTTTTAGGGTTCTTTCTATAGTTCTAATTCCGGACGTCACTCAACTTCCACCTGTTATGGACAAACCTATTTATTTATCACACACAATTCCATGAAATCTATGGCATAGATTTAATATAGTTGTAACATTACAGACAATTTTTAGACAAGATGTTCATGATCCAATTCGAATACAATTCGATCAAGCATTAAAAAATGCACAAAATAGAACCAATAGATAATGATTCGAAATTACTAATGACTCACACAAACAAGATCCTACCACCAAAAGAGAAAAAAGAGTTTGACCAAGCAATACATTTATTTTCTACAAATGAACTTGTTGCACCCCATAATAAATAATGATCAAGAAACTAAATGTACCTATTTTACTCTATGTTGCCTGCAATACACAACATAAATATGTTGAACCTGATAATGATTACCAACTTTCATAGAAATTCCTTTTATGTAGATTTCAATGTGTCATGCTTACCACAAACCTATGGATAGAAGTTGATCTTGTCAATGGTTCTCTTGGCGAGGTCAAAGATATTGTACACCTCTATGGCTCTAAACTCCCTGAGTTACCAGCATATGTTACAGTCAATTTTGATAAGTACAATGGCCCACATTGGGATGTCCAAAACCCAAAAGCTATCCCTATACAACCAATAACCTATCGAAGCCATACACAACTACCACTGACCACTGAATGGGCTATCACTATACACAAATCCCATGGCCTCACACTAGATAGGGCCAAAATTGATATAGGTAAAACTGAAAGACAAGGCCTCACCTTTACATTGGTTTCCAGAGTCAAATCCCTACAAGGCTTTTAGATAGAGCTCACCTTCTCTTCTCAACTTTCTTTTGCAAGATGAAAAAGAAGCCATCGACTATTATTAGAAAGAAAGAAGAAGCTCAACTTCTATTGATCTCAATTTGAATTTTGGTATGCGATGTTAATTTCACCCATCTTCTTTTATAACTTCAAATTTCAGTTTTTCCTTCCCTCAATTAAGCAAATCATTTGTTTCATAACAAATTTATCTTCTTCTCTTCTATAGGTTCACATGAGCTGCTGCAAAAAGAGGAAACAAATAATATTAATTTCTACAAATAGAGAATTTCATAATGTGTGCCAATCCATTTCAATTATTTTTTTTTGGGGGAGGGCCTATGACAAGTATAAATGACAATACTTCACATTCAACTGCTCCACGTTGAATTATCTTATGTACAATGCTTCCTTCTACCTTGAAGCATGTTTGTAAAATAACACTTCAAAAATTTTTTGTTTACTATGATACAATTACATTATGCTTTTACATCACATAAATAACTTGTCATTGGGAATGTGAGCTTTCCCCTTCCAATCTTGTATTACAATATTTAATTATTCTATATTCTTACAAGGTGATGTTTCCTATATGCTTTTTCTTTCTAAAACTCTATTCTACTCACTTTGAGTTTCTTTTGTAATTTATAAGAGGGGATATTTTTTCTTCTGATTAATTGAAATTAGGCCAAAGGGTATTTAATATATGAACTAAGCATGTATTGGATTATGGGCCCACTTGATTGTGTTCTCACTGTCACGTTTCAATGTTGTTCGTACAAATTTTCTAAAATATTTTTCATCTAATATTATTTGCATGTAGTCTATTTCATGTTTGGCATCCATGACATATTTGTATATTTATTAATCAGATCAAGAGGCCTTTGTAGATCCGAGATATTATTCATAGTCAAAACCTAAAAGCATATGTATTGTAGTTGCTAGTGCTCTATGAATATGCTTCATCCACATCTCTGTACCCACTCAATTGAAAAAGCCCTTTTCTACATAAATAAGATCCCAAGTTTGAGAGACATTTAATATATCTAAGAAGTTAGAGTTTGTTAATCTTCATTCTGATTTATTTTCTTCATTGTAGATGTAGATATGCTCTCTTTAAATTACATCAATGTAACAATAGAAAATCACGGAATAGAATAACACCAATCAACCAACTATGAATGTAAGTAAGATGCATAAATATAAATAGATTGACTTTGTTTGAACTAGCTTAATCTTGTCCTACAAATGAATGAGTTCGGCTACATATAATTTTACTATTCATTTTTGTACCTATGTAAATATCTCTTTACTTAAATTCATCCACAGTGGATGCTACATACAAAACTTCCTTCTACAATGAAACATCCTTGTAAAATGACACTTTAATACACTTTAAAGTAGTTTCTGAAGATTTAAGTACTAAATTTTGTTTTGGAACTAAGGGATGCTAAGCTATGCTTATTATGATTAGAGTTGCAAGTATCCAGTAAATGGATAAATTCTCTATAGATGTTACACATTTCTTGACCATCTATAGATGATTCTAGTGAACCTTGAGGTTTAAGCACATTATAAATCACTTCATCCCTTTGCATGGTATAATCCCAATAGCTTTATCTTTTTCTTTTTTTCTAACAACAGGCTAATAGGAGTTTTAATCACAGGGTAATCTTGTAGATGCTTCTGGTGAACCTTGAGGTTTAAGCACATGAGAAATCACTTCATCCCTTTGTACTGTATAAGCCCAATAACTTTATCTTTTCTATTTTTTGACAATAGGGTGATTTTGGTTTCAATTACCCTTTTCACGCAATACGTTGAGGTATATCCTAATTTATTAATCAAACATTCAGTGCTTCAATAACTGTCAAGATTGAAGCTCATAACAAAAATGAAACCGGTTGTAAAAGTTAATTTCTAAAAGTCTGATTGTCATTTCAGAGCATCATATTATTTCTAGTCGATGTTGATTACACATTATTACTATTTTTTTTCTTCATCAGATTCATATGTCCCCAAAATCAAAGATTATGAAGAAAAAACAAGAGTAAGTTTGGAATTTGACTATCCCTGACATCCGTTTGTCCTTTTCCAAAACAAATGAAAATGTGATCAGTGCAAACTTGTGGCCAAAATTTGTCTCATTGACAATTACCCAAGTTTTGGAGTTTCCATGCACCTTCCTATGAACGTGGAGGTAAGTTATCTTGTCTGGTGTGGGTCATTTATTCTTTTAATTCAAGTAGTTTATGGATGATATTTGTGAAGAAACACTTGCTGGGAGTGGATTCATGATTATGTTTTTGAAGATGTGTGGGTCAATCTTGATGATAAGAATTGTCGTTCTTTTAAGCTGCTTGGTTGTTTTTTGCACTTGACCTTGCTTGTTTATCCTTTGATCTTGGTCTACTTAGAATGTGTGAGTGTCTTTTCTTATCGCCTCACATTCTTGGGTGGATTTTGTATTATAGCTTTTTTATAATATAAAGTAAAATGAGAACTATTCATCAAATAAATTTGTTGGGATTTGATTCATCACATTTTCGAAAAGGTTTGGTTCAACATTCTTAATAAGGAATCTTGTCCTTCTACCTTTTCTTTAGCTATTTGATTTTTTTTGGGCTTGACCTTATTTCTTCATCTTTTTTTTTTTTTTTTGGCAAAAATGGCTATGCCATTGATATATTAAATTTAAAATAAAACCTATTTCAAAGGCTCAGGGGGGAAAGAAACAGGAAAGAAAACCCTCCTTCCTTTCCATTACAATCTTACAAACTTTACACAGCCATTAGAGGCTGGTGAAAAATTAAGCTAATAGCTTAACAAATATAAGCATCTATTGCCACAACTACAAAGCAGAGAAAGATATCTCATTGTACAAAAATGATAGAGGCTAAATATTTACCTTCTCCCTTGACTATATCTAAGAAAAAAACTCATGTGGGTACACTAGCCCGTTCTACCAAAATCGAGGACGAAGATACCTCATATTAAAAAAGTTATAAACCCCCAACGGATTAAAGACTAGTCTACCTTATACATTTTGTTTTTTCCTTTCTGCGCCCAGATGTGACTGATGGTGTCTGAGAGGTTGACGCCACTGGGGAAATGTCACCCGAATTACCATCCACATAAGTGAGCACTGTTATGAACCTGTCAAATAACAAAAAAGCATTTGCTACCATTCCACTCAGCAGAATGTCCATAAACTTAATTATTTCTTTTCGCAAATAACCAATATTTCTACCCTGCAGAGCGAGCTTTAATACATTGTATAAGTGAACAATTTATTTTTTAGTGTCTAACATTGCTAGGTGGAAGAGGCCCCCTACCCAAGCCATAGATGGTAGCAGCTGATACCTATTTAATGCTTCTTGAAGCTCTTCCACCAAGACAAAGTCCTCTTTAATTAATTTCTTTGACATTTTAAAAAAGACATCAAAATCTGGCACCATATCATACCAGTTTGAAAGGAAGACTGACACCATTTGAGTGTGTAGGAGATGTCAAGGAGAATTAGGAAACATGATACCATCACCCACAATGCCTTTAATGGCATCTAGTACAAGTTCCGGGAGCTGTCAAAATGCAATGTTCATCTATTGTCCCAGATATGGACCTGAAATTGGGTGTTCCCAATGCTATACTCTCAATGCAATTCTCATATTTAGCTCTCTGTAATCCATCTACTTATCAGACAAAACCCCAATTTGCAGACCTTTCTTTGTCTTGACAGATGCAAAATGAACCTACTGTGTGTGATAAATAGGTCTAATCTTGATGTATACGTCATGTTTGGAAAATGTGAATTTTCTCAGGGAAAAGGACTGCATTTGTTTTGGATTTTGATAATCTAGGGACCTTGCTCTGTATTGATTATTACATTTATAGAGGGTATATATTGCCTGATTTTCATCCTTCTTGGCATGAATGTAATATTTTGAATCTCCACCTCCTCACTATTGTGTCAAATCACATTGAAATCACATTTTCCTTTCATTACTACCTGTCCTTGTCACCTGTGCCAACACCTTGCACACTGATTTGGGTGACCTCTGTCTACTTACCAAGTCCAAAAAACATTATGGTGTCATGATTTGACATGATTATGTCCTTTGTGACTAGTTGATCACCCTCAACTGTCACATCCATGTCTTGCTCGCTTTACATATTACATTCTCCTTGTAGATATTATGGTACCTCTGACATATGGACATGTATACATTCTCTCTCCCAGTCCTTCAAAGTGTCGTCAGCCCCCAAGTTTGCTAGCCAGTCGACTAGTTTGTTCCCTTCTCTATAACAATGGGATATCGTGTATGAAGATAATTTTGAGAGAGTAGTGATCACTTCTTGTAGAGTATATTTGATTTCCCAACTGACCATCACTTGTTTGGATAGATATGAAATTATTAGGAGAGAATCACCTTCAATATGAAGGTCCCTAATGCCCAATTAATATGCTGATATGATCCCGCACAATAGTGCCCTTGCTTCGGCCATATTGCTCATGCCATTTGGCAGAGTGCAATATGTAGCTAGTATTATCGATTTATCTTGTTTTCTTAATACGAAACCTGCACCACTTTTCCCTTGATTTCCTTTACTTGCTCTGTCAAAGTTTAGTTTGATTTTTTTGGAATCTGGTGGTGCCCATTTAATGTCTTTTTGCACTATTGCTTTTGGCATATTTCCAATTAAGACTCCTGGAAATGGGATGCAAATCTATGGCCATCATGATAAAATTACATTATCATATGAAAAGAAAGTTGAGGATATCTTTTTTTCCCTCGACACATGTGCATTCACCATTTCTGATATGAATTTCTCCACCATGTTGCAGACCACGTTTATAGGAGAGACTTGTTTCCTGAATATCCTCTTGTTTCTTTCCCACCAAATACACCAAACTATGGCTGCCGGAATGACTCTCCAAATTCTTGAGAAAAAAGATTCCTGATGTAGCATAGGCCATTTTTGAAGCATCAATTGTAATGAGTTGTGTAAAGGACCACTCCATCCTAGTTTTCCTAGAGCCCATTTCCATATTTCTTGTGAGAAGTCACAGTTTATAAGGAGGTGATTTGTGTCTTCCATATCTTTTCTGCATAGCAGGCATGGTAATGTGTCCATAATCCCCAGTCTTTTGAGCCTTACACTTGTTAAGATCCTATCTTGGATAGCAAGCCAGAAGAAAACTCCAATTTTTGGAAGTATTGCACTGTGCCATGCAAAATTAAGAATGGAGTTAGGTAATGGAGGTGCCTGGACGAGAGATTGATATCCTGCTTTGACTGTATATTTGCCTATCTTTCTATTCATCCATAGTAATCTATCATAGTCGCCATTGATAGATATAAATCATGAATTCATAATATCTTGCAACTCTTGTTTCTCTGGTTGTGGGATCTGAAAGTGTGAAAAGTCTTTCCATTGTGCTTTACCATTTTGAAAACATATGTAGTCTGCAACCCTATTTCCCCATTGTAGCTCAAGTATTTGTTTAACTCTCTGTATATCTGGGGTCATGTGTAACTAAGGGTAGCCATTCCATGAATCCTACCAAAACAAATATTTAGTGCCCGAATTTATTTGTCAAGAGAGGTTAGGAAGAATGACCGCTCGACTTTTGATAATAAAGTTCCACATATTTGAACCATACCGAGGGTTGCTAATTGAGAAAATTCTCTTTGGGTCTTCCAAATCTAGGTATTTAGCTCTTATTATCTTAGCCCATAGACTATTTGGGCAGTCATAAATCTTCCAGGCCAACTTTTCTCCCAGGCTAAGATTCCTTTCTTGAATTCTATGGAAACCTAGGCCCCCATTCTCTTTTGGTTTGTAGAGATTTCTCCAAGATACCAGGAGTATTTTGGATTTGTCATCCAGATTGCTTTTCCATATAAAATCTTTGAGGTGTTTCAATATTTTTTTCATCACTCTAGGAGGTGCTGAGATTACTGACATGATGTAGTTTGGGATGGAGCTGAGGACTATTTTTGCTAGAAAAATTCTTCCTGCCAAGGATAGCCACCTTGCTTTCCATGAGGCAATTTTGTCTCTAATGTTTGACAGTATTCCATTGCAGAATGTGATCTTGGCTTTGTCTTGAAAGAGGGGAATTCCCAAGTATTTACTAAGAGTGGTAGCTAGAGATAATCCCAAAATTCTCTGGATAACTCTACTTGCCTTCTTGTTGCTATTAAATATGAAAATTTTAGATTTTCCTTCATTTAGTTTTTGTCCTGAGGCCTCACAATACTCTGCCAATGTTTCTTTGATGCCTTTTTCTTCTTTCACACATCCCTTACCAAAGAGTAATGAGTCATCTACAAAGAGTGTGTGTGAGATTTTGATCTGTGACTGCCTAATTGAAATGCCTTCCAAGATGCCCTAATTTTTCTTCATTGAAATGAGTCTGCTAAGACCCTCCGCTAGGATAATGAATAAAAATGGCGATAGAGAGTCACCTTGTCTAACTCCTTGTGTAGATGAAAATTAACCACATGTGGATCCATTAATCATTACTAAAAATTTGGCACCTATGATGTAGGACATAGTCCATTTTATCCATTTTTTAATCAAAACCCAATTTTTCCATTACTGCTTTCAGAAATTCCCAGTTGACCCGGTCATATGCCTTGGTCATGTAAAGTTTAAGGATCATTGCTGGAAGGTTTTCTTCTTTGATAGAATGAAGGACTTCATGTGCTATCAATGCACCTTCCACAGTTTCCTTTCCAGGCACAAAACTGCCTTGCTGTTCTGAGATGAATTTTGGGATCAATTTCCCCAGCCGTGTTGCCATTAGTTTTGAAATTATATTGTAAATGGTATTACACAATGAAATTGGTCTAAAATCAGCAAAAGAAGAAGGTTGTGGACATTTTGGAATGATTTTAATAGTTGTGTTATTGAACTATCTCACCATGCATGAATGTTACCTGGATTCCTTTGCTGCCCTCAGAATGTCCCTTCCCATAAAGTCCCAGCATTTCTAGAAGAAAAATGGAGTGAGTCCGTCAAGGACCAGGGCCTTGTCTGATTTCATAGAAAAAATTGTATCTCATACTTCTTCTAGTGTGAAGGGAGCCAATAGGGCTCTATTTTCCACATCTGTAACCAAATTTGGGATGCAATTCACAATAGGGGGATGTTGGGTGGGGGCTGCATTTGGGTTCGCTGAGAGGAGCTGGGAAAAGAATCTAGCAACTTCATCTTGAATATCCCTCTAATTTTTGAGGATCATGCCATTGTCATCCTTAATTTGAAAGATAGAGCTTTTATGTCTGTTTATTTTGGCAGATATACGAAAGAAAGATGTGTTTCTATCTCCTTCTTTGAGCCACATTTCTCTCGACCTTTGTCTCTAGAAGATTTCCTCTCTCAAAAGAATTTCTACTAGATTTTGATTAATTTGAGCTTGTTCCTCATAGATTTCCGCATTCATGCCATAATTCAGAATATAATCCCTAATATCTTCTAATTTACTTTGAATTTCCTCTTTCTGCAAGAAGATGTTTCCAAAAGAGTTATTGTTCCATTGCTTCATGTTGATTTTCATAAATGTAAGTTTTTGGATAGCTTAAACATTTTTGTACCCGGTGTCCTTGGTGCTTGAGCCCACCAAGTTTGCAATAGTCTAATGAAATTTGGGTCTCGAAACCACATTTTCTCTATCTTAAAATGAGGTCATTTCATAGTGGGTTGGTGGACAGTTTGAATTTTAGTAGATAAGGAAAAGTGGTCTGATCCGGTGAGGGAGGGAATAGAAGATTGACATATGCCATGTTGATCCAACCATGGAGATTTCACCAGAAATCTATCCAGTCGAGCACCAAAATTTTTTTTACCTTTCCTTTTGTTTGACCATGTAATTTTACCATTCAGAGGAATATAGTCAACGAGCTAGTTTCCATCTATGAAGTTATGGAAGTCATCTATAACTAGGAGAGAAGGGGTGCCTCCCCCCATTTTGTCTTGAGTGTCTAGATACACATTAAAAAACCCCCCAGAATAACCTTATTTCCATCCATACCACTCAAGAGTAGAGAAAGGGAATTCCAGAGTTTTTTTTACTTAAAGGAGAAATTGGCCCATAAACATTGATAATAATGAAAGAGATTGAAAAAATTGTTACCTTTGCTGCCATCCAATTGGTGTTTTTTGAGATCAAAGAAACTTGGCATTTGTGTCTGTTCCATAGGATTTCCAAACCTCCTGATAAACCTGTAGCTACAGAAGAGAGAAACCCCCAATTATGTCAGTTTGGGAAGAGTTTGTTAGCTGCATCTTCTGAAAGCTTAGTCTCTTGAAGTAACATCAGATCAGCACCTCCAACCAGAATCTGATTTTTAATCATCCGAGCTTTGTTAGAGGCATTTAAGCCTCTAACATTCCAAGTAATAATTCTCATATTCCATTCAGAGAGCAATTAGCTCTACTACTTTGAGATTAACACCGAAGCCTCATCCTTGCACTTCCTAGGTGTCTGCTGAAAGTTAATTGTTAGCTATGTTCCCTAAGCTATCTCTTCTCTTAGCTTGGTAACTCTAGATGGTCTGCCCCTTGATTTCTTTAATGAGCTCAATTTAGTTGTTTTTGATAGATCTATCTCTTATTGGAATATTGAGCACACTATGTCTTTCTTACTAGAAAGGTCCTCTATATTCGTATCTTGCAAAATAAGATGATCACCAATATCTATATCTGAATCTGAATTTAGTTCTGAACCACTATGAAGATCGTCCAATTTTTTTTCTGCCACTTTGAGGATAAGTGACTCCATCATTAGATCCTGGTCCAAATTTTCCATATTAGCAATTTGAGTGACACTTGGCTAGTTGACATCCTCTTGTGTGTTACCCAAGAGAGTGTGTATATGGTCATCTTTTGTTTGTGGAGAAGGAACCCTACCAGGTCTACATGAGAGATTATTACTTTCAATCACCAAGGGACTTGAATGAGGGGATATGATCTTTTCTAAGGGGAGAGTGGCTTCCTCAATGAATTTTGGCAGGTCCCCCAAGTCTACTACAAGGAGGTTTCCCTTATTAACTATCTTGTATGATGCTGAGGGAGCTGGGAGATTATACTAGAAACCCAAGTGGGACTGGAAATACTAAGCTTTTCTCATAATGGCCCCCAAATTTTGATAGGTTACCATGTCTTGGATGGGCAGGGGTGTCTTCCTGAAGCTAGGAGGAGCACTCGAAAGAAAAAGGGTTGTACCCTGAGGCTGGGAAGCATAAAAGAGCCATATGAACTTATGAAGGGTGCTAAAAAAGTTTGTGATCATCGCTCCACCGATATCATGTGGGAGATTACTATTGTTAACTACCTTCTTGTTATGTAGATTAATCCTGACTTTACCAGGGGTAGAGCAAGAGGCTGGATTGGAAGAATGATCCTTACAAACAACCACCTCTATGACCCCTGACTCCTGACAGTTAATATTTAGGTGGCCTAGGTGACTTTGGTGCTCACACACAATGTGTTCTTCTAGGACCTTAATGTCTTGAAGCTAGGACCTCCATTTAGATTTTATCTGAATGGATGATGGGAGATCCTTAGAGTTTTCAACCAGAATACAAACCCTAACTTCCATGTGGGTAAGTTCAAAAGGAAGGAGATTGTGTCTAATGAAAATCCCCAATTTTTTTTCCAGAATCTCAATAATATTTGGGTCTCTGTATTCCAAAGGGAGAGCTGGGAATGCTAGTCACTGGGGGAAGAAATGACAGTGATGTTGTTGGGAGTTAAAATTTGAGGACCAGATGGAAGTAAAAATCCCTGCTCCCTGATAGAACCAACCTTTCTCTCTATGAACCAAATCTCTTTGGACCTTTGATTTAAATATGGCTATAAAAAAATGGCTAGACCCATCAAGCATAAAGAGGTCTTGTAAAACTGTCCAAGATTCAAGAGCCCATGAATTGAGTGTAGAAAAAGAAATATTATGATTAGCACACTTACTGATTAGGGCATTTTGTCGTAGGACAACAATCTAGTTCTCGAGCAAGTTTTCAAGTAGAAAAATAGACGCGTGAGGGTTAGCCACACTTTCCTAGAATGGAGGGTCATGAACCTTCTTTTTAACCCAAATATTTTATTGCTTTCCCTCTTTTGGATTGAAGGGGGCTCTAGAAGGAGCTGGTTGCAGATCCTGTGTTAGCTCTTTGTCATGAAACCCTGTTCTGTAGACCTGTGATGTAAGATTGGGAGAAATTGGGGAAGATTCCTCACAAATATCAAAAATGGGTTGTTTTTCCTTAAGGAGACTTGGTTTCTGATACCCGCGCTTGGAGGTTTCCCAAACTGAATGATCCCTGCAGAGGAGGTGTTGTGAATCTCTGTTCTTTAAAAATATTTTTCCACTCGGTGGAGGTTTCCTGATGGGAGCTACACCAGAATGGTCTAGAATTGGAGGGTTAAGGGGATGATGACCGACTGAGGCCCTGGGTCGTGAGTTTGTCAGACCAGGATCCAATTTTTCAAAGGGCGTTGAGTGAATAGGGTTTTCCCGCATGAAATTTTTTTAAAATTGTAGAGTGGCTAGTTTAATCTGATCCCCATGAGACCTCTGCAAGGCTATTTTAGAGGATTCCCCGACCTCAAACAATCTCAAACCATCAAATCCATCATAAGGCAAAAAAATATGTAAAAATCCTTGGGCATTTGTAGGTTCCAACCGATCTAGGGAAGAGGAGTTTGGGGTAAGTGCACAAAGATGGGGGACCAAAAAGGGGGTATAAGGTGCCACTTTTTTTTTTTGAAATCAACAAAATCTAAACTTCAATGAGAAATTGAGTATACTTACACTCAAAATTTTAAAATGTGATGAAAACAAGAGTTGTTCTACTCTGAATCTAGTTTCTAAACTACTAATTGTTTTTAGAAATGGTGGAGATTAAGGCCCTCAAAAAGGGGGAGGACAAAAAGTGGTCTTGCTTTTTGTGAAAAAATATAACATAGCGTCTAGTGTGCTCCCCCTAAAATGTTAACATTTTTTTTTTAAAAATTAAATCGCTCCAGTGAAAAATTAGCTAACACCATCTAGTTTATCCTAGATTTTTCTGCTAATTATTTTATGAAAGTGTGATTTTTTGCCATTTTTCAAAGTGGACACATCCTTAAAACATGAAATTTCTATGTGCTCCACCTAGAAATCATTGAAAACTAATTGAAAATCAAAACTTATTTTTTTTAAAGTGTGTAGAATGGAGTCTAGTTTCTGAAAATGTAATTTTTTTCAAAATTTGATGAACTAGACAAAATCTAAGCCCAAATGAATACATGTTGGTTTTTGACAAAAATTGGACATACTTAGAAAAGAAATTAGAGATGAAACACTTAACATAATGAGAATTCAAAATAAATCACATGGTTAGATAGCTATTAGAGAGATCTACAATATCATGTCATTTGATTTTATTGTTATTGAACCACGTGCAAACCTGACGGGGAGCACACAAGAAAAAATGTTATTTTTTAGTAGGTTTGCTGGAAAACATGTCTCAGGCCTGTTTGAATCCTCCAATCCTTTGGGTTGGAACTCCAAGGCAAATCCAAGCCTTAGGCTTGGTAAATATCAATGTTGTTAAAAGGGTGCATGCCCTATATGGCGCACGCCCTATACTCACTATAGGGCGTGCACCCTATATTAGACACAATATATATATATATATATATATATATATATATATAGAGAGAGAGAGAGAGAGAGAGAGAGTCTAGGATTTATACTTTAAGTTATATTTGTATAAATACCTTCCAGGATGTTTGAGATAGGTTTCACCTTCATAGGAGTTAAGATGCAGATTTTAGATTTTGGGGATTTTCAAAAAAAAATTAGACTTAGCCAAATTTCAGGCACATGAGGGTTCCCTAGATTTATGAACAAGTTATGGAACATTGTGTTAATGCATGTGGAAATTTATATGTTGTACCTTATGAATTTTTATACATAGTTTTTTTGGCATTATAAGATGTTACTCATGTGATTTTACTACTTGTCTTATGATAAAATCCATAATAGAAGGGTAGGACTCGTTCGGGTGGCCTGAGTGCACCGGAGGGTTCCCTAGACTTGTGAGATGGATCTTTTGAAAGTACTTGATGTTTTCATGGCTTATGTGTTTGGGTAGGGGAATAGGTACCCTAGGTGAGTGGCTCACCATAGGTGTTGGAACCCTAAAGTGGTTGCCAGGTGATCCTATGGGTGGGTTAGTAAAAAGTTATAACCTAATAATGAATTTGGGAAATGGGGAAACAAAAGATAATGAAACAAAATATATTAATGGCCACATAATCCTGTTGGAGTACTACGACCATGGGTAACATCCAGGGAGGATCCTTATTTAGAAAGGGGGTATCGAGGTTACATGGTTGCCAGGGAGGATCCCAAAATATCGGATATGTGATGACACTCACCTAGAGGGTATGCTAGAAACCTAACCCTTGTGATTAGTAATGTGATATATTGTAATGTTTTGTATTTATTTTCAAGTGAGGGTTTGTGAAAATTTAGAATGCTTATGGCCTTGTGAGTATCTTGGTTCTATATCCTAGCATGAGAGGTGGAACTTCGCCAGTTTCACATGGTTGCATGGCAAAAATCTTTCGAGGTCCTGTTCGTGGTTCGTGACTTGGATGTGTTCAATTCTATGCATTAATGAAGACCTTTATATTATCATTGTTACTCTTCTTATCTTTAGTAACTATCTCCAACCAGTCATCTCTCTCTCTCTCTCTCAAACCCTAAGAATACATATTAGGGGTCCTATTACACATTAAGGGGTCATAGGAAACATTATTGTGTCTTAGGACCCATTAATACCCCTTATGACCTCTCTCTCTCTCTCTAAAAGACCTTCTTAAGGGGTTATAAGTGGTCTAACAGGTCCTAAGACACATTAATGTGTCATAAGAAACCTTAACAACCATTATGACCCTCAAGATGTAGAGAGAGGGGTATTTAGGGGTCCTCAATGTTTAGAAGGGGTCCTAGGACACATTAATCTATATTAGGACCCCTTACCATTCATTAGTGTATGGTAAGGGGTCCTAAGGGGTAATAAGGGGTATAAGGAGTCATAGGGGGTGATAAGTGGTCCTAGGAAACATTAATATGTCCTACAACTCCTTATGCACCCTTAGGACAACTTACAACCCCTTATCATACATCTTAGGTATCTTAAAGTGTCCTAAGGGGTCATAAGGAGCTCTAGGACACATAAATGTGTCCTAGAACACCTTAATGTGTCCTAGAACACCTTAAGATGTCTTATGATATCTTACCATATATTAGTGTATGGTAAGGGGTCCTAAGGGGTCTTAAGAGGTCCTAAGACATAATGATGTGTTCTATGTCAAGTTAAAAACCCTTCTGACACCTAAGATGTAGAGAGAGGAATCCTAAAGGGTACTAAGCGGTCATTAGGGGTCACACGACCCCTTATAACCTATTCCCCTACATATGAGGCATGATAAAGGGTCTTAATGGGCCATAAGGGGTTCTAGGACAAATTAATATGTCATAGGACCCCTTAAGACCCCTTACATCCCCTTAAGACCCCTTGTCATACATTATTATATGATAAGGGGTCCTAATGGGTCTTAAAGGGTCCTAAAACATAGTAATGTGTCCGAGGACCCCTTAAGACCATTGAGAAACCCTTAGGACCTTGTAAAATTCATTAGCTTATTGTAAGGGGTTGTAAGGGGTCCTATAACACAGTAATGTGTTCTAGTACCCCTTAAGGCCACTAATGACACTTTAGAACCCCTTACCATTAATTAGTGTATCGTTAGGTTTTCTAACGGGTTGTAAGGGGTCTAAGAAGTCCTAAAACACATTAAAAACCCATACAATCCCTAAAAATTTAGAGAGAGAGAGAGAGAGAGGTTCTCGAGGGTCCTAAGGGGTCATAACTGGTTCTAGGACACATTAATCTATCTTAGGATCCCTTATGACCTCTTAGGAACCCTTATCATATATCTTAGGTGTCTTAAAAGTTTGTAAGGGGTTATGAAGGGTCCTAGGACACATAAATTTATATTAGGGCCCCTTTAAGACCCCTTAGGACCCCTTACCATTCATTAGTGTGTGGTAAGGGGCCCTAGGGGGTTGCAAGGGGTCTAGGGGGTCCTAGGAAACAATATTGTGTCCTAAGACCCCTTAACAATCCTACTACCCCTAAGATGTAGAGAGATGGGTCCTAAGTGGTAATAAGGAGTGCTACAACACATTAATTTGTCTTAGGACCCCTGAGGACCCCTTACCATG
>MU224838.1:873838-932196 GCA_018584345.1 Thuja plicata | reverse complement strand
TGACATTTTGCATACATCCTGCACTCTCTCATCCTGATGATGGATTACAGAGTGATCTAAAATGATGATGCTAAAAAACACACACAATCAAATCCAAAATGAACTTGCATTACAATCCATTTGTAATACAAGTTCATTTTGGATTTGATTGTGTGTGTTTCTTAGCATCGTCGTTTTAGATCACTCTCTGTAATCCATCATCAGGATGAGAGTGCAGGATGTATGCAAAATGTCAAATTATAGGCAAGGCATGCGAACTGTTTTATAGAACGCCTAAATTTTTTTTCGACCAATCGTTTGTCAAAATTTCCACCAATAATTGGTCGAAATTTTTGACCAATGATTGGTCAAAATTTCAATGAAACCCCAGCACAAATAGCACAAACAACATGCACAATGTCCGACCAATAGCTCATGGAACTTTCGACCAACTATTTGTCAAAATTTTGACCCACAGGAAGATGGTCGAAATTTCGACACCAAAAATTTCGACCAATTTGTTGGTCCAAATTTTGACCAACTTGAGTCGAAATTTCGACCAATATTGGTCAAAAATTGGGGTCAAATGTACTAGTGCTAGATGGAAATTGTATAGGCATAGAATTAAACCCTAATGGAGAATACAATAATTCTACCTGGATT
The DNA here is from genome assembly GCA_018584345.1 of Thuja plicata. Taxonomy (NCBI): domain Eukaryota; kingdom Viridiplantae; phylum Streptophyta; class Pinopsida; order Cupressales; family Cupressaceae; genus Thuja; species Thuja plicata. Next base: position 931,554 of record MU224838.1, on the reverse strand, counting down.
TCATTTTTTGTCTAACTTCCATAACAGATGCTTCCATCGAATGGAGCAGAAAAAAAGGAAAGGAGATGAAATCATTGTACCTAAAGTGGTTAAGGAGAGGGAAATGGTAGTTGTAACAGGTGTCAAAGCGGCCTTCCAAAGTGATATACTTCATCAAAATGAGGCACATTTCATTCCACGGGTCGGGCAGTGCCATTCTATTGAAACCTCCTTGAATTCATTTGGGAATCTCTCTTTTTTTGAAGAATCTTTTCATATGGGTGCCATCTCAGATTTTGGTGATCTTCTTCCATTTTCTCCCCTCTGTGGAGAGACCCATGGCTTGCGCAATAACCTCCTCATTAATCTCAAAATTAATGCCATTTATCATGACTTTGTGCTCATCCCAAGTTTTTACCAATTGCAGAGAGACCAGTTCGTCACTGCTGCCCATAGCCTTAATGAATGGGTAGAAAATGCCCTCCTTTAGGTAGTTGATAATGCACATGTTTTTGATGAATTCATCCTTGATCCTAGTGGGTTCCACCCACACCATGTCCTCGCCCATATCTAAATTATATTCAAACAATTCTTCCTCCTTGGTCTCAACCGACATCCCACCTTTCACACTTTTGTTCAGCACAAACCTCACCAGAATAGAGAAAATAACCCAGCAAATGTAGAAGGTTTTGCTCTAGATGAAAAACCAAGTGGTTTTATTGTCCTCCTCCTCGCAAAGTTGGCCTGTACAAATCATGTGGTTGGCCGGGATGAGAGAATAAACTTTGCAAGCTAAGAAATGATTACGCCATAAATGCTTAATGTAACCATTAATCACATCAGTCATGTCAATCTTCCCCTTGCGCGTGTCACACTCCACATCTTCTTTAAATTTGAAAAAGCCCGTACTTTTTCTAAAAATGGCTTTGATAGCCCATGTTTTTAGCTGGCAATAATTAATTGAACTAAATTCTGTATCTCTTTTCAAATTTGAAATGATGCGGCACCTTGTGAACTTGCCCGCCACCTTTCTTGACCAATCAAAATCAACCTCGTAATTGAACATTAAAATTACTTTATTTTTCCACAAGAGAAATAACATGCTTGGGTAGAGAATTTAAATTTCTCCAGCATCTTAAGCCATTCTCTACAAGACCCATGGTCACCAGCATGTCAGCCACTGCATTACCTTCTCGGTAAATGTGCTGAAGCTTGAAATCATCAAACCTGGGGAACAACGAACAAATGTCCTGCAACACATTTGCCAGTATCCAGCCAGTAGTAGAGTTTCTTTTAACCAGCTCAAGCACAATTTTAGAATCACCTTCTATGATTAATCTTTTAATCCCAATATCAGACGCCACCTTTAAGCCCCAAAGGAGAGCAGACATCTCAGCCATATTATTAGACCCCTTCCCCAGGTGGATCGCATAGGCCAAGATCATGTGACCCTTTTGATCTCTAAGAATACATGGACACCCGTAGCAATACCATTGGAGGCAGTGCCATCAAAGTTCAGCGTGGTTATGTTTTCCTCTGGGGGTGACAATTTAGTATTTAGTCTAGCCAGAATTTTGGAGTAGTCTGTCGCATAGAAAGAGGTGGGAAGAACCCATTCCTTAGCTATCATACACTCCATTCCCTTGGGGGGTGGGGTGGGATTTTCCAGTGGCAGGTGTCCTGGCTTTCCGTCAGCAGATTCACAGCCAACCACACTGTTCCTTGAACATTGTTGTCCTCCCCTCTGAAAATCTGATTGTTCTGCTCCTTCCACGGACTCCAACAGACATGTGGGGGTAATAGATGACAAAGGATGTTGATGAGAGGGTGCTCAGCTATGCGACCACAGTTAGTGACAAATTGGTCTAAGTGCTCCAAAAAGACCCAGTCCAGCTGAAGTTTGCTCATGATTTTGGCCCACACCTAAGAAGCGTAAGGGAAATGTATAAGAATATGAATTATAGTCTCGACCTGGACTTTACAAAGAACACACCTAGTAACTAGCTGGACTCCCCATTTATGGAGGTTGTCCAATGTAAGGATTTTTCCATGAAGAGCAGTCCACTAGAAAAATGTTATTTTGGGGATGAGCTGAGGAACCTATACCTTTCCCCAACTCATCTGATCGGCCAAAACCTTAATGTTAGCAATGCAAGCAGATTTCACTGTAACCTCCCCAGATTTGCTGTGACACCACATAGCCTTATCAACAATTTGAGAGATAGGGATCCTGATCTTGGAAATCAGATCCTATATCTCTAAAATGTAGGGTGGGACATGCTCCTGGTCATGGTAAGCATTAGCAAGGACTTTCCATTTCATATCTTGTGAAATGTAGTCACTGACTTTGTCACCAAAATGAAAAATCAAATGATCCCTGAGGAGACCAAGTTTGCTTATTTTGAGAGGTTTATCCCCCACCCACCAGTCCTCCTAGAAACGTATCTGCGTGCCATCACCCAACACCAATTTTAAGCCTCTAAGAAGGTTACCTTTACTTTTCACCATGAAGTTCCAGAATTTAGAGCTAGTGGGGTAGTTTTGACCCAGGGGGAATTGGTCATTAAGGAAGTATTTGGCCTTTAGAATTTTATGTACAAACCGGAGTTTCCCCTAAAAATTTGCCAACCAAGTTTAGTAATCAGTGCCTTATTAAGATCTTTGATCTTTTCACTCCTAGCCCTCCAACATTCTTAAGTTGGGAGACCGTATCCTAGCTAACCAGGTTCATTTTAGCATTTTCCTCCGTTCCAGACCATAGAAAGTTCCTTTGGATTTTTTCTAGTTTCTCCACTATCCTGTCATTAATTTTAAAAAGAGAGAGGAAATAAATAGGTATTCCTTGAAGGGCCACCAAAAGAAGTTGGAGCTTCCCCGCATTACTGAGGACCTTACCTTTCCACCCGACCAATTTTTTCTGCAATTTTTCAAGGATGGAGTTCCAGAAAGGGTCAGAGACTTCCTTCATTGTGAGAGGGAGCCCGAGATAGGTGTCGGGAAGCATACCACCCTTACAGCCAATACATTCCATAATTTTCAACTGGGTTCTCTGTTCAGAATTAAAGAAGTAAATTTTTCTTTTTCTATAATTAATCACCTGGCCCAAAGCCTCTGCATAATCATTTAGTAGAGCTTTCCATTCTCTCACTTCTCTAATACAAGCTTTCCTGAATAGAAACGTGTCATCCATGAATTGTTGAATGACTTCTGGATGAAGAGTGGATACCGGTTTGAACCCAGCAATGTGTCCAGAAGCCTCCACCCTCAAGAAATTATGAGCCAACACCTCAGCCACAAGGAGGAACAAATAAGGGGATAGAGGGTCACCTTGGTGCAAGTCCCTCTTTGGATTAAAGGACCCCCAGGGTGATCCGTTTACAAGAACAACAAATTTGACCGTTTCCACCGCCTCCTTAACGATTCTTATGAAGTTAGCATGAAAGCCAAGCTTCTTTAGCACCCCGTACATGAAGTTCCAAATCACCTTATCATATGCCTTAGAAATGTCCAGTTTTAGCTCCACGCTAGTATTTTTACCTCTATCCATCAAATGAATGATTTCATTGGTAGTGATAACTGCGTCTAGGATTTGCCTTCCCGAAACAAACCCCTTCTGGTTGGGATTAATGATTTTTCCCAAGAGAGGTTAAATCCTATTAGCGATAATTTTAGATAGGATTTTATCAACAGTATTATAGAGGCTTATAGGCCAGAAATCACTTAGTTCCTTGGGGTCTTGAACTTTAGCGACCAAAATAATGAAAGTTTTATTAATTCTTATGAGAATTTTGTCGGTTCTAACAATATCATGAGTAGCATGAATAAGATCATATTTTATGACCTCCCAGAAGTGCTGGAAGAAAGCCGGGGGAAATCCATCCTGACCAGGAGATTTGAAAGTGCCCATTGAGAAAAAAATAGTTTTCACTTCCTCTTCAGAAACCTGGGATAGCAGCATATCGTTCTCTTCTCTAGTAATAGCAGTCGGGATAGCATTTAGGAGATGAGAGCTATCAGAATCCACCCCCCTCTGCATCAGAATTCTAAAAATGTCATGAAAGAAATCCATAGCATGATTACGCATTTCTTCTTCCTCAGACATCTCCACCCCACCGACAACCAGGGATTTAATTGTATTACTTCTTTTGTGGATTGAAGCAAATATGTTGAAAAAATCCGAGTTGTGGTCACCTTCCTTGAGCCATTGGATACGAGATCCTTGCTTCCAGAAGATTTCCTCCCTCTTGAGGTTATCTTTCCATTTTTTCCTCCAACCTTCCTCCTCGTTATGAGCTTCCCAAGAGGAAGTTCCCATGGCCATATCATTTTGGAGGAGTTTAAGTTTCTCCTCTATCTCTTTCTTGCATTGAAATATGTCCCCGAACTTTGTTTTTCTCCACCCGTGGGCCTCCCTTTTGATAATTTTTAGCTTCTCAGCAATTGTAAACATAGTCGTTCCCCTAATAGGCGTATTCCACCACCTTTTTATACAATCTTCAAAATCCTGGTGAGAATGCCACATGATCTCATAGCAGAAAGGATAGGGTCCAGCATGGGCCTTTTCCTCCCAGTCAAGGATCAAAGGAGAGTGATCAGAAATAGTCCTAGGGAGGTGGGAGAGGAAAATCAAAGGGGAAATATCCAACCCACCGGAGATCATCCATCTATCCAACCTAACCTGGATAAGGTGCCTACCTTTTCTATTGTTAGACCAAGTAAAACCCGTTCCCTGCAACTCAATATCAACCAAATCACTTATCCTCATGAAATCAGCCAACTCCTGCATACTATCAGAATAGTCTTGGGACCCCCCCCCCCCCCCNAATAGTCTTGGGCCCCCCCCCCCCCCCATTTTCTTAGAAGGGTAAAGGGGAGAATTAAAATACCTAGCACACATAATAGGGTGATCATGGTCAGCATCAATGAGGTTATAGATTTCCCCCCAAACTCTACCCCGTTCACTTCTAGAATTTGGGCCATAAATGTTGATCATATACCATGAAGAATTATTCCAAGTCAAAAACACAGCAAGAAATTTATGAGAAGAAGCTACAATGTCTCCATATAACTTACTAGGGTTCGAGAGAGTAGCAACACCACCGTAAGCCCCATCAGCTTCACTGTACAAAAAGGCTACTCCCGGCCAAATTTTATCTACCAGTGGCACAAAGTTATGGTACTTCATTTTAACCTCTTTGATGAGAACCATATCAACTCTGAGATCTGTTATATACTTTTTCAAAGAGAACTATTTTTGGGGGTTGTTCATGCCCCTTATGTTCTAGGATAGGAACTTCATCTTTTACCTTTTTGAGAGTCTTCCAGGGTTAGTTGCCTTCCACTGACAATGGCCCTTGCTGCTTCCTTAGCTTTGGCCACCCTAGCTATCGGGCGTCCAACTTTATTTTCACTTCCCACATCTGCCTTCTTTTTTAACTCTAGTCCTTCGTCCATCTTCTTGCTCCTATTTTTCCTTTTAGGTTCTAACCAGTCAAGAGAAAAAGTTGAGGGTGACAAGGAGGTTGATCTCATCATCCCCAACTCATATTCTAATCCATAGTGCTTGGTGGAAGAATTTTCTCCCCAAAATTTTCCCGTTAGAACATTCCCAGACTCTCGAGTCTTGTTCTCCTTGCTGGCTTCTAGACTTTTAGGGCTGTTAATGAGAGCATTGGAGACATCCGTTAAGACTATGACCATTTCTCCATCTTCAAGGACCATACCCATTTCAGCTTCAGTGTTCGCCATGAAAATCTCTCCTTCTTCTAAGGCCTCAACCTTCTCGGCCTCTGTGTTCCTTTCTGATCCTTCCTTCACCAACCCTTCTTCTAAGGCCTCAATCTTCTCGGCCTCTGTGTTCCTTTCTAAACCTTCAATCACCAACCCATCAACATGGGCGGGAAACCCACCAAGGGAAGGTTGTTCTATCGTGGTATCCACCGAAGACACAGCCTGGAAGGTCTCATTGGCTTTCTCAATTTGAATCTTAGGAGGGGAGCATGTGTCAGGATGTTCCTCCTTCCTAGTGGAACCCTTACAGTTTATCACCACATGCCCATTTTTCCCACATTTCTGCTAGTGTAGAGTGGCGTTTTCATAAATAATGACCTGGTTCCAGTTCCCCCATTTGGACTTAAGTAGTACAAAGTTGGGAAGGGGCTTGTTCATAGAGACATTAACGCAAAATTTGTTGTTTTCCTTAAGTTATGTAGATTTTCTCTTTTCTCATGCATTGTAAAACTGAAAGCAATAATGGTATTTTAATGGAGATTTACTCTATGCCCATTCTAAAATTTATTACACGGATGTCTGAAATTTTCCTATCTCGCTATCCTGAAATGAGAAAAGAAATACACTTTTACATAAGTTGGGTGAGGTCCCCAATTACAACTATAGACAGACCCCCAAAAGGAATATGTTGTTGGTGGGACCTCTGTACTGCCCCTTCACGATCTTCCACATTGTCGTAATATTGTAAATTTTGATACACTATGAATTTTGAGATAGTTGATTAATGGTTAACAACAAAGGAAAAGATAAATATTAGTAGTAATTAAACAATCAGAAGAGTTCTCTTTTTATTAATAGCAAAAATAATAAATAAAAATGCTTTGTCTATCTGAAAATATAGATCTCAATTCTTATTGCAACTTGAAAAAATGATACAGTGCACAACTACATATTTTTAGATCTACACTACTATACACTACCTTATATAATGTAAAACTTCAGTTACACTTTCCACTAAAACACCTATCAGCAATTCGTTGCACCTCCATTGGGTGCAAATGCCAGTTTACCTTCAATTGCATGTATATGATATAATTAATCTTAAACGAGAGAAAAGAAGAGTGAAAATTGCATTTATTCCATTAATCTAAAATTTTAGTCGTTACTTTGCAAACAATGAAAATGAAAATGATTGATGCCATCTCAATTGGTACATGACTGAATGTGCAGCGTTAAACAACTGGACTGTCAGAGTCAGCAATTATGAACATACGGAGAGCACTGAATTAAAAGCAAACATTTCAAAATGACTGGTCTTGTCATCTTTCAAGATCCACATGAACAAAATCATTCACTGACGCATGATTTTCCTTGGATTGTTATCAAACTGACAAACTTCCATTATACAGGTTGAATATTCAACTACATAATAAAAACGATGATCTAATCCCAATTAAGATGATATTAGGATCATCCATTTTCTAGAGTAGACGATCTGAGATACAAATGATAAAACGGGCATACACTCGCATGATAAGGTGATTCATTTTTCAGAGGGAGGAAACAACTGTAGAGTCTGTAAGGGTTTTTCTTCCCTCCTTCCATTCACTTCAACACACACTGCTTTCATATCTACTGCCATGACCTGCCAGTACGAGTACAACCAAGATAACTTTAGCATTAGCATTAGCATTAGATAGCATCAAGCAGAAGATGAGAAAAAGGCATCCACCTCCTGCAGATTAGTTGAGATAAAGCGTCTGTGATCACAATCATTACCACCGGCGTTCAACTTCAAGCCTCCCCATTTTCCCGTGAGAGCTGTCATCAAAACAAATTGGTTTTTTAAAGCTAGAGGGTATTAAACAAACATATGAGCTGAAGTCTTCTTTATATGAGCTGAATGCCTCTTTTTATATTTCTGTTTAAGTAATTCATTTGAAATCATACAGATTGATGGACCTTATTAGAAAAGTGATTGTGATTTCTGATGCAACATCTCAAAAGTTCAGTTTGGTTTTAGATAAACAACCTAAACCACTCAAAGCTAAGGTGTGATTTCAAAAAAGCAACCTAATCAAAGTAAAAACTTAAGAATGTGATTTCAGATAAGTAACGTAAACAAATCAAAGATTAGAATGTGATTTCACATGAGTGATCTAAACTACTCAAATAAACGAACTTTTAACAAATCAAAACTTATGGTGTGATGTTTAAACCTGACCCAATCTATAGACTAATAAAGATGGAAAAGGAAAATAGTGGCAGTGTGTGAAAGGAGAAGATACCAGAGGCATGCATGTTACGTTTGTCCCTTGATTTGCGATTTTTAAACCAGTAGAAAACGTTGATTCCTTGGACAGATCCATGGCGGGTGAGGAGGTGAGTGATATGGTGTATCTCCATTGTTGTTGGACGGTGGTTGCCCCCCTTGTATACTCTCTCTAATATCCTCACCTGCTCAACCGTTGGATTCCATCTCCTCTTCCCCTCACCCTCACTCATCATTTCTCCACTCATCACAACCCTAAACTAAAAACTAAATTTATTCCTCCAATGCCTCTCTATTTATAATGACAACTCTAGTAGATGTAGGTAGTTCTATTGGACGTCCGCATGAAACTTCTTGGCAGTTCTAAAGAAGTAGACAGCTCATTGATATGATTAGATTAGGAATAGGAAAAAAATGCAAATGCAATTGTACATCGACTTTAGATAGTAACATTTCATAAATCACGGGTGATGGGGAAGAGACGAGAAGGCTGACACTATTTCAGGCTTGATTTGGTTGAGTGAGCATGGGAGAAATAAGCGGGAGTTGTCAAAGTTGATGAGGTACGTGAGAATGTAGACGGATCAAATAAGCAGGACGCCTACTCAGAACATGTGTGGCACCGGTTATGGCGTAACTTATTTGTATCTATCGAATGTCCTGCCCCCATGCCCATGTCATAACTCCATCTTCTCTGTTACACACTATTGTATGGTATGTCGGTCACCTGTCATCCGTATATATTTTAAATGAATAATTCTAAGTCAATTTTTTATTTTTCACTTTCATTTTTAAATTATCATATATTTTTAAAATACATTTATTTAACTTTTCAATCATAGTAGTTTTAAGTCATTTTATTTTCATTTTCAAATTTAATTTTGTATTTAAAAATCTTTTGTAAGAGTAAATAGACATAAAATAAAATAAAATAATAATTATATAATATATTTAGTAAACAATAAAAAAAAATTCATGATCTCACACCTCCAACATAAAGTTCTAAAAGATAACGTATATGTTGTGGCTATACAATTGTTGACTAGGGTGATTCAAACCACCAGAAGAGTTAGTAAGTGTTATGAGTTGTAAAATGCTAAGTCTTTTTTGTAGAGTAGAATTGTGAAAAAGGTAACTAGTAAAACTTCGCATTTTACAAGTCGTAAAACCATTTAGCATTTATAGCTTAACATTTTACAACTAATCAAAGTTAGCATTTTAACCCTTGTAAAACTAATAGTAGCCCTCAAACTTACTAACTCTTCTATGTGGTTTAATAACACTTGTACCCAATTTTGTAGCTTCGACATATTCTTAGCTTTACTTTTAGACATCCTTCAATATGTCCCTCTTTAGATCACCCATGTTTGACCTATTATACTAACATGGATACCTAATATTTAAAATAACAAGAAATAGAAAAATAAACATCTCAAAAATAGTGTCAATTAAGTGAATTATATTATATAATTTTAATTTTAATTTATTTTATGTCTAATTACTCTTGCAAAAGATTTGTTAGTAGAAAATCAAATTTAAAAATTAAAATTAAATGATTTAAAACTACCATGATGAAACAAATCAATTTATTTATCTAAAAATATATGATAATTGAATTTCAAATTTATTTATTTTTTAACAAATTTTTAAATAACTCAAACTCATAGACAAGTAAAAGATTAGTCAATTGATTTAAATAAATCTCTCTCCCACGCTAGCTATCAATGATGCATTTACAAACTTGTATTTATTCAAATGTTTTATTAATATGTTCAAATAATATTTATTTTATTATTATCTATTAAATTTTAAAAAATTTATTATAAACAAATATATACCTTCACAAAGAAATATGGTGGTAGTAAAAAAAATTGTTACTTAACATTATTTCTTTTTAAAAAATTAAAAAAATAAGTTGTAGGATATACAGATGACAGGTGATAGGCATACCATATGGTACTGTGTGATAGAGAAGATGGGGGCATGACATCAGATGGGGCATGGGGGTATGGCATTTGATGAGTACAAATAAGTTGCACCATAGACGATGCAACAATTGTTTATGAGGCTTTCAAATAGTGTTATGAGGCTTTCATTTTTATGTCCCTTTTGCTTCACATAGTATATTAATAGCCATGGTTAATTAGTTGAATATGTTGATGGAACAATAAAAGCACTATCTAATCCTAAAGCTGATCAAAATGCTTAATCAAAATGTGTTATTAAAAATTATATGGCTTTTGGAACTTTAGGAAAGTATGTATCAGATGACCTTACCTTTCCCTACTGACAAATGTACCACAATCTAGGAAGCTTGAGATGAATTTAGTAATTTGTATGGCCAAGTTGATGAGATTAGAGGTTATCAGCTTGACAACACTCTCAATAGTTTGGATCCCAAAACATTTGATACAATCGATGACCATGTCACTAAGGAAAATGAATTAAGAGAAAACATTAAGAATTTTGGAATTGACAAGAAGAATGCATAGTTGATCTACAATTTGTTGACAAAGCTTCCATCATAATATGTAGCAATTTTTTGTACCTTCCAAATCAATTGATTGACAATGTGTGCTTCATACACTATGCCCACATTTGATGCCTTAACAAATATGTTGATGTTAGAGAAATCAAAACTGATGAGCATGGGGATTCTAAAGTCTTCAATGTGTGAGACTTTAGTAGCAAATCAAGGGAATCGAGGAAAGGATTCCAAAAAGAATCCAAAATAGTGGAAGAAAAAGACACACCAAGATAGAGCACAATCAAGCTCCTCACATCAGGACAATCCTTCATTTTCATATACTTATGGATCTAGAGACATATGAGTTATTCATTGAGAGGAGTATACACTTTGAGGAAAGCTCTCCTAGATTGACCACTCCTACTCTTCCTTCATCCATGGTGGAAAGTGATGATAGTGACTCAAATGATGATTTTAACTCAACCTTGACTCACAAGATTAAACCTTTACAAGGTCCATTCGTAGTTGAGGATTATTTTTCTTCATCTTCTTCCACTAGACCTCATTGGGCTCAATAGACTCTTGATTCAACAAGTTCTCTTGTGGGGGATCATTCACACACTCAAAGGAGAAGGTCATAACATCATCATCTTCTAAATGCTTAAATTTCTACAGTTTCATCTGCTTGCAATTCAGTATAGTTGGGTATACTTTATCTTCCAAACATAGCCTCATGGAATGATTACTTGACAAACATTGCATGTTTCTTTATGCAGTCCTACATTGCAAATTCAGGAGACATCATTTATGATATTAATCTTATCTTTGATGAAGATAATCCTTCTTCATTTTTTGTGAGGGAACACTCTAACCCTCTTGTTCATTCTCTACATGATCATTCTTTCGACTTTGATGTGATTATGGATCCTTATGTCAAATATTTGGAGTAGGTCACTTTAGCTTTAGAGGAGATATTTGGGTCTTTAGATCCTGTTCTTCACTCATCCTTATTAGATAATGACTTTTATTTTTCATTAGTCTGGACCAGTACAGCTAATTTGGAGAAGGAAATCTTCAACATCGACATAAGGACACTTGTTTAGCTTTCAGAGACTTCATAAATTTTGAGTTTCCTTCATATAGATTAGGGAGATATCACTCATACACCTTCCTCTTTGTTTCTTCCTAAGGGGAGAAACCTTTTTTGATGTTCATGAACCAAATTCTAAATCTAGCTTTGAGCATTTATCACTGGTGTACATGTTCTACATTGTGAGGGTGATACTTGGTCTCTCTTTTCTTTTTTTCTTTTTCTTTTTCTTTATCTTTTTTTTTGGGGGGGGGTGGGGGAGGGTTGTGGTGGGGGTGCGGAATTTTTCCTCACTTTGGGTTTTTTCCTTATTCTTTTTTTTTAGAGTACTTTTATGTATTCATTTCTCTCTTTTTTCTTTGTTTTTTTGTTTCTTACTGGGTTTTCTCCCTATCTCTATTTCTGAGAGATTACATTGCATATTGTACATGGGTACCTAACATGTCCTTGTACTTGTGACCCATCTTGCATCGTGAGCTTAATTCTAAATTCCCGTAAGTTACACTTAAGGGGGGGAGGGGGGTTGGTGTAATTAAGTATTCACCTAAATACACTTTACTTAAGTTTACTTAGAATAATGTATAAACATAGTAGTTTGCATTTGATACACTTAGAAGTTTTCACATTTAGTTACACATTGTGTAGGAGAATTTCCACTTTAGGTGGTGATAGTTGTTTTCGATTAAGGGTAAAATAGTTTTTGAAGGGAACAATAACCCTTTACAAAAGACTAGAGATAGGCAGGAAGTAGAATAACTAGAAACAAATAGACAGCATCAAAAGCAACAGCTGGGAGAAAAGAAGGAAACATAAAGAACCCCTCCAGCAAAAGTACCCAGGCAAAAGATGAAAGAAGACAAAAAGAGAACCATCCCCTCCAAACAAAGTCATGTCTACTTCAATATCTTAGCAAACTCATCCATCACATGTTTATATTTATCGATGGCTTCTTTGAGGTCTTTTATATCTTTGGAGCTCCCCTGTTTCACTTTTTTAGCACTTGCCCTTGTACGAGTCCTAGGGCCAGCAATGCCAGGGTCAACAGTATTATCCTCATCAACATTGATAGGGTTAGAGTTCCCATCCAGCACAGAGAGAAGAGCCCTAAGATTACTGTTAATCACTTTCATGCCGTCATAGTTATTTTTCATTATTCAGCTGAGGGTATCTTCAATGCTCTGGATAGGGCTTTCAAAAGTACACTGGTGGAAGTTGACCACAACATTGATCCTCAGCTCAAGTTTCTCCAGCATGCTTTTTTCCATATTCTCCTCTTGAGCCTCATTGATTGTATCTTCTTTTAGCAGTTTAGCAATTAGGATAGCCATCTTATTAACCCTATCCTGGAGGTCATCATACTTACAATTAATATCTCTAATCTCTTCAAGAAGCCAGGTGTTTAGCTGTAGATCCATATCATCCCACTCTCTAACAACCTGAATAACCTGTAGGGCTCTTGGGTTTTTTCGGTCTCATTACCATGGCTATCTCTAGTTTTATCTTTATCTTTTTTATTCCCCTCAGATCCCATAGCCTTGTCTTCCCTGGTAGTCCTACCAACAAAAGACACAGACTCTGCATAATTCACTAGAACAGGGGTAGTTTCAGAAATGCCCTTCTCTTTAGTCTTGAAGCTCAGCTCACTATGCTTTTTGCCAAGGGAATTAGGTCTTTCCACCTCCAAAGCCATAGGCTCATCCCAAGAATTATTCTTATCCTAGCCCTCCATTTCCACTTCCTCAGAGCTGCCTTTATTGTCATTTTCCATCTCCTCATAGGAGCCCGTTAATTCCTGCTCAAGGGAATATGTATCTTCCCCCATTTCCATACCAGTTTCCTCAGAGAGGAATTTAGCAGCTTCCCCTTTTTCCCTTTCTCATCCTTATCCTTAGCCTCAGTTTTGTTGTCCGTGTTCATGCCTTCCTCCTCTATGAGAATCTTGACATGCTCTTCACCACCAGTGTTGACTTTTCCCTTCCTCTTTTTCCCAGGAGTGTTACTCTTAGTTGCCATAGGTCTTTTACCTTTCTTACCTCTGTTTGAGTCTTTTTCCTTAGGGTTGTCCCACATATTAAATTTAACATGCTTATAAATTAACAGGATAAGCCCATCATGGAGAATAGGCAAGGCAACATTCTTTCTGTTCTCCAAAATACTATTTTCCAGAGACTTGAAAAGAAAGTACGGGAAAGAGATTCTCCTATTGTAGTAGAAATGGTTAACCAACATGAAATGGAAATTGTAAACCCTAGTATACCGACCCTCTAGGGTAAAATACTGCATCATAGCTTTAACAACTTTAGCCCAAAAGAGCTTCATATGATCCCGCAGGAAGAAATCACCCAACTTTTTGACAAGAAGGTCTCTTTCCACCTTAGTCTTAGGATACATTCTAGCAGAATTTTTATCCATGAAAACACCTTTATAGTATTTAAGACCAAACATCTTAAGACCCATAATTTCAGAAATAAGTTTCTCAGTCACACAAAATGTCTTACCACACAGAGTTACCTGGCCCTTTTCCCAACTGTCTACCAATTCCTTGGAGATGTCCTTATTATTTCCATGGAGTCTCTCCATATAATCCATTTCCCCACCTTCCTTGATTCTCTTCTAGACTTTGACTTCTTTCTACCATTTAAATACTGATAGTTCTTCCCATTTCAACTTTCCTCCCATACTGCCAGAAAACTAGAGATCAAAATAACACACAACGAAAGCGGAATGTGAAGTTTGTGAATGAATGATGGTGAAATTCCACCCTTTAATAGAAATGATAACACTTCTCCCATAAGTTTTATTATTAATGCACTTGTTGTCGTGCATGCGAAGCTCAAGATTGAGGCAACTCTATGTACTAGCCTTTCTTGTCATCATTATTGGGGATATTTCTGGGTTTTTGACAGATTTGATCGTACTTCACAACATTAACAATATCAAGATTTAACCCTTAATATCCATGCCAGTATCTGATGTCATCACTAAAAGCACCCACATTTGCCAGGCTATCAGCCACACAATTGGACTCTCTGAAGGCATGACATGCATAGGTGACGTCGAAACCATCAATCAAAATTTTTATTTCATCAAAGATATGATTAGTATTCCATGAGGGAGAATTAATACCATTAATACAGTTTATAGTATTCAATGAATCCCCTTCCAGCCACAATTTTGAACAATTCCACATTTTAGCAAGTTTGCTAGCATGGAGAGCCACCATTACTTTAGCCATATGGCTAGTTTGAGATGCAATTGGAACAACAGAGGCCATAATGCACTTTCCTTCAGTATTTCTAGCTATGCACCCACATCCTGCAATGCCAGGGTTACCTTTGGCCACACCATCAAAGTTCACTTTGAGGCAACCAGGAGGAGGAGAGCTCCAAACCGCAGACTCATGGGGAGAAACAGGGGCATTATACTTGGAGGTGAAGTCCCAGTTCTGAAGAATTTTTTTATCATGGATCCCTTCCAGAATTTTAGGTTTTAACTCAACTGCAACTTTAGTATTTTCAATAATGCTATTGATAATTTTGGATCCAATCAAGAGAGGAGTGGATTTTTTGTCTCAGAATATGATGTCATTCCTTTCTTTCCATATCCTCCATATGACATGAGGGCTTGTATAATCCCAAACAAGTTTTCCCAATTGGTGTTGGAAAGGGGATCTCCATTGTTCTAGAAATTCTTGAATAGTATTAGGGAACACCCAGCTAACTTTCCAGTGATGTAACACCACCCCCCAAATATTCGTAGAAAATGGACAATGAAGCAGAAGGTGAGAAGAGGTCTCAACATCTTTCATACAGAGATAACATCTATTAGGGATAATCCATCCTCTTTTCTTCAGATTCTCAGTAGTTAGGATTTTGTCCTGAATAAAAAGCCAATAAAAAAGTTAATTTTAGGGATCAGAGAGGGAAACCAAACCTTAGCCCCTTTGGGTTCCTCATCCCTGGTGGAGATCATCGAATAGGTAGAGGCCACAGAGAAAGTACCATTAGGATTAGGGGCCTAGATTAACTCATTTTCTCTTTTAGCTTTAACAACCCATGGAGAAAGATCCAGGTTAATATTTTTCAGGATGGGATCAATATCACTCAGGTTTATCCATTTATTTTATCTCTAGTAATCCACCACTTCACAACCAATTCTGAATTTACACATCTCTGCAAAGTTATCCATGCCAGGGTACTAGATCAGAGGTTTATCCCTAAAGCATGGATATTCCCAGAATTTGATTTTCTGCTCATTGCCAACTTTCCATCGGGCACCTTTAGCAGCTAGGGGTCTAGCCTTCAAAATGCTATTCCAAATCATAGAACCCTAAACAGTGAGGGGAGAAGATAGGAAATAATCAATGGAGGGAGTATCAAAAAGATACTTTGACTTAAGAATTGTGTTCCAACCTTTCTCTTCTCCAAAATTTCTCTAGCACTGCTTCGCTAGGAGAGAAATATTAATGCTCTTAATTCTTCTGATGCCAAGAGCCCCAAGTTTGACCGGCTTACACACTTTTTACGAAGCCACAAGGTGGATTCTATCTTTCACTTTAGTGCCAGACCATAAAAATCTTTTTTGGATTTTCTCAATAGTATCAGCAATCTTGGAGGGGATTTTGAAAAGACTCGGGGCATAAACTGGGAGGTTTTGGAGTGAGATCTTGAGCAACAAAACTTTACCAACATTACTGAGGAGGGAACCTTTCCAACCAACAAGTTTTCTGTTGAACTTGTCCACAATTGTAGTCCAGAAAGAAGGAGGTTTACTACCCAAGGGCAGACCCAAATAGCTTGAGGGGAAAGTTGCAATAGAACAGCCCAGAATGGTCACCATTCTCCTCTGCCAATCAGGGGGAGTGTTGATGAACAAAAGGGAGCTTTTATCTTAGTTTATTAGCTGACCAATAGTTGAGGAATAAGTGTCAAGGGCTTTCTTGATAGTTGTAGCTTCTTTAACAGAGGAGGATCCCATAAGGATAGTATCATCAATGAACCGCTCATGGGAATATGGAGGGAAAGAGGACAAGGGGAGAAGGCCAAGAATCTTCCCTTCCAAGACCCCTTTGGAGAACATTCTCCCTAAGCTTTCAGCCATGATTGCAAAAAGGATGGGAGAAATAGGATCCCCTTGGTAGAGACCTCTTGAGGGAAAGAAGAGATTAGAAGTAGATCCATTCACTAGCACCGAAATAGAGGGGGATCTAATGAGTTGCTAAATAAGGCCGATCACTTTCAAAGAGAATCCAAAGGCAGACAAAACTTTTCAAAGGAATTTCTAATCCACTTTGTCATAAGCCTTAGACAGATCCACCTTCATGAGGAATTGATTCTTCTTCGAGACCTCCAGAGAGTGAATATTCTCATGAACCGAGATAATAGAATCCAGAATTTGATGACCTAGGACAAAGCCATTTTGCTGGGGGGAGATTAAAACTGGGAGAATGTTTAGAATATGGGCCATGAGGACCTTAGAGATAATCTTGTAGAAAGTGTTACATAAACTGATCGGTCTAAAACTATCTGTATTATCCACTCCAGGCCTCTTAGGGATGAGGACAAAAAAGGTGGAATTAACTTCTCTCAGCAGGGAACCAGAACCAAAGAACTATTTCACAGCATCCGAAATGTCTTTCTCCACAATATGCCAGAAGGATTGGAAAAAGAAGGGAGGGAAACCATCCGGGCCTGGAGATTTTTCTCCTTCAAAAGAGAAAGCATCCGCTCTTATTTGAAGAGTTGATGGTATTTTTCTCAGCATCTTATTGTCCTCTCTTGACAGGATACAAGGGCTCGAGTCCAGCAACATATGTTGATTGTCCTTGCAGAGGTCAGGGTCAACTTTGAGAAGGGTGGAAAAATAACCGATCAATTCTTTTTTAATTTCCTCTTCCTTGCTCAGTTTAGCCTGATTCCCATTGATGCGATCTATTCTTTTAGCAGCCTTGTGCTTCTAGGCAGTAAGGCGGAAGAACCTAGTATTTTTATCACCCGCATGGAGCCAAAGAGCTCTACAGCATTGTCTCCAAAAAAATTCCTCCTTAGAGATAATATTATGGTAATTTGCTTGAATTTTATTTTCCTTGAATTTGTTGTCTGCCGTCAGGCCCTCTAGGTTGATATTTCTTTGAATTTCTTTGAGTTCAGCTTGGACCAGACTTGTATACCTAAAAATATCTCCAAACTCTTCTTTATTCCAGACCTTGACTCTACTTTTGATGTTTTTAAGTTTTTGAACCACTCTGTACATTGTTGTGCCCTCCACTAGGATATTCCACCACTCTGCAATATGCTTAGCAATGTTAGGGTGCTGCATCCACATTTTTTTGAATTGAAAAGGATAGTTCCTCTTCCCCGAGATAGGATTTGCTTGGATAGATATAGGAGAGTGGTCAGAGCCAACTCTAGGAAGAGAAAACAAAGAGTAGTCATAGAGAAGAATCCAGTCCATAGTCAGAAGGGACCTATCCAGCCGTACTTGAATCAAATTATCCCCAACTCTTCTATTAGACTAGGTAAAGCTGCTACCTCTAAGATAAAGGTCCAAGAGAGCTTGGTTATTGATGAAATCCATGAGAGCCACTCTACTATCAATCTGAGAGGAGATACCACCTATTTTTTTAGAGTCTATCAGGGGTGTATTAAAGTCTCCAGCCACCATCCAATAATCATTCTTAAAGCTACTTCTCTCAGCTTCCAATTTGTGCCAGAATCTATCCCTGCTAGTTTTAGAGTTGTGAGCATAAATATTCGCGAGGACCCAGGTGAATCCATCTCGAATATGATTGAACCGTATGGAAGAGATATTGCCTTCTAATTTGATGAGGTCCCCAGAGATAGTGTTAAGGTTCCAAAAGGCAACAATACCACCTAAAGCTCCCACAGAGCTACACCTAGTCACTCCACAATTTTTAAACGATTTTAGCTTTTCCACTTTATCTCTTGCCATTTTAGTTTCTTGGATAAGAATAATATCTGGTTTCTGATCTCTAACTAAATTTCTCAACACGTCCTTCTTGTGGGGGCTACTTAATCCCCTGATGTTCCATGAGATAATCTTCATCTAAAAATTTTGGGAGCAATCCCAGATGGTCCTTTTTCGCCCATCCGCTATACTTTGTCTACTCTCCTAATCTCGAGTGAAATTATTTTTAGGTCAGCCTGTCAGAGGTTTTGGAGTACCCACATCCGCTTTCTTAGCTCTAGTTACCACACCTCCTTGGGGCATCCCAAGAACGTTGCTGGTATGTTTCTTCTTACTATTAGATACCTCACTCCAAGGGTCCCCACCAACTTCTAAAAAAGGGTTAGATTCTTCAAGCAAGTCTGCCCAGCTAGGGTTATTCTTTGGGGTTTGAGGGCTAGGGATATTGTCGACCAATTTAGCACCTAGATCTATTATAACACCAAATGGAGAATAGGTATTCTCAAAACAAAGGGTTTCCATACCTTTTGGGTCTTCAACAATTTCTCCTTCTTCGAAGAAGTCCTCTGTCTTAGTTTCCTTTGATGGGGGAGGATCCTCACTGCTTGTTTGGTTAGAATCCCCTAGTAAGGAATCCATCAGACTAGCAGCTGCATCTTTCTCTGTAAATATCACTAGGTCTATCGATGAGAGAGCAGGAGGGTTAACTAGTGGTTTCTCCTTCTGGATCTTTCTTGGTTCCTTTAGAGGTATAGTTTTTTCTTTCTGAGTCTTGAGAGGGCACTCTTTTTCCCTATGACCTGATTTCTTATAGGTAAAGCACACAAAGGGGAGGGATTCAAATTATACTTCTTGCGACCAAGATCCAAGCTTTGATTTAATCACTATAGTGTTAGGAAGGTCTGTCATCTGGAGGATGTTGATGCAAATCCTGGCATACACCCTTCTCATTTTAGCCACAGTCATAGGATCAATCAATAGGAGGTCTCCAAAGCAACTAGCCATTCCTCCCAACACGTCTTCATGCCAGTATTCGAGGGGGAGACCCGGGAATCTGACCCAGACCAGAGCCGAGACAAAGAAAGCTGAATCATTTAGAACTAGATTAGGGGACCACTTACACAGGGCAAGGGAGAAGTGACATAGCATCCAAGGGCCCCCACAGAGAATATGAGAGAGATCTTCCATGTTAGAGAACTCAAAGGAAAAGAATCCTTTATCCATTGTAGCAATATCAACTTGCCCTTTCAGAAACCATTTCCTCTTGGCAAACTGTCTGACAGCTTCAATATTAGGTCTCCCTCCCGCAAACTTTCCTACCAGGGTCATTTCCATTGCCAAAATGGAATGATCAATCAGAGGATTAAGGATAATAATATAAAATTCTCCTTTCGACGGGTTCGATATCACATTGACCACAGGAAAGGAAGATTTCCCTGATGGTTTAATACCAAAGAGGCCAGCCCACTTACCCTTGGGAGTTGACACTCCAACTTTGAGAGATTCTTGAGCCCGTCGAGGACCATCAGAGGGGCCCTTAGTAGAAGTACTCTCGGGGATGGTTGTCTTAGTTGACTTCAACCCATTTTGGTGAAAATCAACCTTATTCTCAGAATGTTGAGGAGGGAGCCCACCTACTGGGTAGAGCATTGAAGATTCCAGAGCAGGTCCTGCACCTGCTGGAGCTGCACCGCCATAGCTAAAATTTGAAAGTAGGTTTGCGCTCGAGGAAATCGCCAGAGGTTTCCCACTCAAGGTTTCCGCCATTAGTTTTTTTTTTTTTTTCAATTTTTTTTTTTTCAATTTTTTTTTTGTTATCACATTCACTTTATGCAAATAGTCTCCACCTCAAGTAGACTTATCACCTTATTATCCTCCCCATGTTGCACATAATTTATTACATAATGGAGGATGATCCACCTTTTTTGGACATGTGATTCCACCTTGTGTGGGTGATAAGTTATCTCTTCCTTATCATGTTCTCTTATTTCCTTGCCTATATAAGGAAGCATATCTACATTGTACTCATTTATTATTCATTGTACCATAGTACAATTTAATTATTTCATCATTCATGAGAATATAATTTGTTCTTGTCCATTTTTTCTCTCTTTATTTGTGCTATTCATTGGCCTCTAGATCTTGGGTTGTTGCTACTAGAAAATTCTTACAAATATTTCTTAAATGACCCTTAGTATTGTTTATAAACAAACACTTCCTGAGAAGATGGTATAATTGAATTTGATTCACATTAAGAATTATTTTTCTATATAGTGAGATTATTTTTTGTATGTTAAATATGCAATAAATGATGTATTAGTCTGCATTGATACATTTTAATTGTTTGAGACTCAAGATAAAAAAATATAAGGAAATCATTGAGTTTTCTCTCTACATATACAAATTCTCATATAATGACTTAAATTATTTATTTTTTAACTTCCCAATTAGTATGGAAAATGCTTTTCAACTCTTTATCCATTGAAAGATCTTGTTAAAATTCTCTTATATTAGATGCTACTGGGGAATCTTTTATGTATTCCAAATTGAAGTGAAAAACTTACAAGTGTAATAGATGGACATATTTAAGATTGTTTGTGTAGATTTACTCTTTCAATGGAATTATTGATATATTTTAAACTTTCCAATCTCTTTCTAGAGTTTGAAAATTACATGCTTCATCCACTTACATTTCACCTATGAAAAATGATTATATTGTTATCTATGATCTTATACTAGTCTTTTGAAGCATACCTAATAATTAGACTTGACGTTGTGGTGCACTTTTTGAACCCTTATAGCTTGTTGATTATAGAAATACTTCATGGATAATTTATGTGGATATATTCCTCCTTGTTGTGTAGATTTTACCTAATCAGTTGTGTCTCCTCTGAGAAATGTACTATAGTTAGTTGGATGTCAACTTTGTGACTAGCACAATCTAGTTAAAACTTTCAGTATATGATGTAGAGTTATAAAAATCAACACAAGGTACACAAAATTATCATTGAATAAAGTCATTTCAATCCTAAACAAGTTGGTAAATAAAAATATCATGATAACATGTAAGATAGGTCTCACTTGGTTGTTTTTTTTCTCCATAATTTACTCTAGACACATTGTATAAAATAGTAGTGAACTAAAAAAAATCTGTGTAAGGTTGTGATGAAGTACATTGTCATGCATACTTATTGAAAAATTTAGACCATTGATCCCTCAATTGGATCCTTTTGTCTCATCATTCTATAGTGGTGGCTAGAGGTGAACGGTAATGATGTGACTATGTTAAAAAAAACTCTTTAAATTTATCTTAAATTTAAAAACTATTCACAAGTTAAATTATTCTAATTAAGTCAATCAAAAAAGGTCTTGGACCCATACATCAAGCTAGAAGGTGAATTAAAAGAGAGGAACTCACACGTAATGAGACCACAAAAATCTATCAAGACAAAACACCTTACTTAATGCATAGGTTGTGTTTTGTATGCTGCATTACGAGGGTTAGTAGCACTAATTTGCAAAGAAAGAAATCAATCAAACTACTAAGAATGAACCTATGAAAAATAAAATAATAAGAAAAGATAAAGGAAAACAAACGAATGCAAACCGCAATGCTCGAGGTTTCTATTGCTTCTCTCTACTCCTTAAATGTTGTGTGTGTGGTGCTCAGTATTGGTATTGGCAGCGTCTATGACTTGGGAGTGTTTAGAAAATGATATTAATTATGATCACAAGAATTCTTTGAAGCTTTGTATGAGAATCCTGCAAAGTAAGGGTGCACAAAAGCTTGAAATCCTGGATCCTTCAAATGGTTGTGAAGAGTTGATTATATAGAGTATGGAAAATGAATTGGATGGTTGAGATTGATCCCAGAGATTGGAGAATGAATGATTGAGATCAAAAGGAACTAGAGAAGCAAAAAAGAGGTAATTTTTTAGTTAGCTGAGGAGAAAATAGTAAACTCCACCTCTTCAACTTGGAGAGAAGGGGTGATGTTTTAGTTTAACTAAGGAACAAGGTCAGTAAACTCCACCTCTTCAACTTGGAGAGAAGGGGTGATTTTTAAGTTTAACTAGTAAGCAACCAGTTTACTCCACATCTTAAACTTTGAGACAAGAGGTAATGTTTAGTTAACTTAAAATTTGATCACGAGTTACCTTTTTGAACTTGAGAAAGGATATATTTAAATATTTAATTGATTTTTGTAATTAAAGTATTTAAACATGCGATAATTGAAATATTTTTTATTTAGAATTAAATTAGTCAGTGAAATTAAATTAATTTAATGAAATTAAATTAATTAAAAGAATTAATTAATAAGTTTAAATATTTAAATTTAAACTTTAGGAGTTTGAATTTAATTAATTAAGGTTAATTAATTAAATAAAATTAATTATTTAATTAATTTAGAGGATATGACTAAATGATTTGGGGAATAAATATAGAAGAAATTGATGATTAATTAATGATTAAAAAACCATTAATAAATAGATAAAAATGAGTGAATGTAAGGCTGCAAGTATGTCCATTTTAGGGTATGTACATTTTCCCCTCTTTGATGCATTATGGCTTGTCGCATTATTTCAAAGAATCTTCTATTTTGATCCCACCCTAGCTTGCCCCGATGATAGCAGGTGTATTTATGCCCCCTCAACAAATTTGATCAAAAAGTCACGAAAGGAGCATTAGTTTGTTGATACTGGAAAATGATTGTCTAGGCATCTAGTAGTCTGTGAAAATAGTTACATATGCTCTTGATATTAGCTCTGAAAGTTTTCAGGACCCAAGACGATAAAGTATGGATCCTTGAGGAATAAGGGTTTCTGTTGATCCTTTATAAATAGCTTGTGGGCCCTTTCATTTGTCACTTTATACTTTTCAGGTCCTGTTTCTCTTGCAATATTTTATTTTGATTTCTTTTCTTTCTTTCTTTGAGCAATGGTGGGCCTTTCGAGAGCCATCCACATGTTAGACCGAGTTCGTACCTTCATTCGTCCAACTGGCTCTAGCCATGGGTTGATTTTTTATCCCTAGTGCATTTATTGCTTGTCATTAATGCATTTTAATTTAAAATTGATTTTTCACTTTTTTTGTAACTGTGCCATAATTGCCGGTGATTTTTCCACATTTGTGGATTGCATGCTGCAATTTCTTAGTATGTTTCACATTTGATAAGCGTATTGCAATAAGAGGTTTTAATGCCACAATTTTAAGTTGTGTTTCACAAATCATGTTTGAATGCCACATTTGATAGAAAAGTGTCACAATTGATGTTTTTGTTTCACAATTGATATGATATACTTTATTCCTGTCCTTTTTTGCACATGTATAAATTTATTTGTTGACCCTAGCACTAACCTTTGTATGTACTTTTGGTTTGTAGATTACTAGCAACATTCTGCGCTTTTGTGAGTCTATACCAACAGGTTTGGTTTATCACTTTCAGTTATCTGTGATGGTCCACAAAGAGGGGGGTGAATCAGACAAAATCAAATTTAAACACTTAAAACTCAACTCACTAATTCACTTGGTACAATTGAATACAATAATATTTGATTCACCAAATAACTTAATAACTTAAAAAACTATACATCTCATATATGTAAATCAATCACTAAAACTCACTAACATCAGATTAACTCAGTTGACACCAGATTCAATAATGAAACCCAATTTGGGAAAAACCTTTGTGGAAATGTGACCACAAATAAAAATGTACCCTTCTAAAGTACGCTCGCTTAAGAACTTATCCTGTTAAAGATTAGGGGATTTACTTCAAATCTGCTAAGATCTTCACCCTGTTAGGAGTGGCCTTGTAAGAGGTCTTTAAACACTCTTTTGGAATGTCATCTACTTCTAGGATTTACAAATAGGATGGTTAAATCCACTCGGTTAAGGGATTTCACTGTTACAAATACTAATAAGTAACAATATAAAATTTGATCTGTAAATATAGAAACTACCTTTACTTGTGTCATATCATTTATGCTCAATTGAATACCATCATCACGTACTCCATTTATCTCTTTCTTAGACTGTAGATTCTTCAATCTTTGTTTCTATGTTATGCTCGATAAATGTTGTTCTTCAACTTCTTTTTCTTCTCTGCTCAACTCGCTAGCATCTCTATGTTTCTCTATTTGTTCTCACTCTTTATATACACATATTTTTGCCTCTTAATATCCTTAATTATGTTTTCCATAATTTACACTCTTTCAGTTGATCATCTTCTTCATAAATCTCAACTTGGTAAACCACGTCACTTTTCTTGGAACTCACATAATCAGGTTTAACCACTTGATCTTTTCCTTATATCTTCTCATTGAATTTTCACATTCGTAGATCTTCTAAAAAACTTCATTTAATTCTTATCCTCATCCATCTCATCATCACTTTATATTAAATTTGATCTTATCATTATTTACAATCAATATCCTATACTCGATAAACTTTCTTTGCAACATGGTAACTGTCTTTATTCATTTCTCGGTGTCTAACTCATCTTCAGTTTCTTTGTGCTTATCTTTCTCTTGGTGTTTAGTAACTATGACCAACTTACATAACTCTATACCGCCTGAGTCTATCTAGCATGGTAAAGTAACTCTTTTAATCATAAATTAACTCCTTTCAATTTCTGACTTAATCAAACAATTGTGCCAACTTTATAACATCAAATATATACTAGCAAAGAAATATATCATCATTACTTCATCATTGTTTGATCTATATTTGTCACCCATTTAACTTCTGCTCTTAAGATAGGGTAACATAATAAAAATTAATAATCAATTGCTTGACATCAATGAAAAAACACCAAATGATCTAACCATTTCTACAATCATGATACTCAGTATCACTCGATCTTCATGATATCCTTCAGATCTTCATCAGTTGATTAAAAATATCCCTCTTTGGCATTGATGGAAACAAATATAACAGCGTTATATAAATCAATGATGTAAACACTCAAATACATAACCGAACTCCATCTTAGTTGATATTTTTGTTTCCACTTTGATCTTTGATCTTTCAATCTGAATCTCCCTCTTGGATAAATCTTCTGATTCTTTCTACATACATTCTGATTCTCCTTCATGAGTAAATAGTAGAAATGCACTGTCTCCCTCTATCATCAATATCTCTCTTAAGGATAAATGTCATTGATTCTTTTTCTCCCTCTTTGACAACAATGCCAAAAATTCAAAATCTTAAAAACTTGTTCTAGTAGTGGATTATAGCTTACATGTTCTCATAAATCACTGCATACCAAAATCTCACAACTTTAAGAATCACCTAAAGTGTGTCACACTAACATCAATTCAATAATAGATATCCTAATGAAATGTAGAATTGATGCAACATGCCTCATGCTTCTTAGTGAATATTGGATAGGGGAAGAACCCCTAATTTACCTCTAAGATACTCAAAAGAATAGTTAGGTAGTGGATTTATAAAGATATCAGCCAATTGTTCCTTTGAATTAACATATTCCAATCTCACATTCATCTCTTTAACTTTCTCTCTCAAGTAGTGATAGTTGATATAAATGTGCTTGGTCTTTGAATACATAACCAAGTTCTTTGATATATTAATAGCACTTGTATTATCACAAAAAATAGTGACCCGATCTTTGATCTCTTCTTGCATACCTTCAAGTAATTATTTAATCTATACTATATTTGCACAATTCATAGCAACAACAACATATTCTTCCTCGGTAGTAGATTGTTAAATGCAACTTTGCTTCTTGCTTAGCCATGTGACCAATATTTCACCTAGAAAGAATGTCCCTCCACTAGTACTTTTCTATCATCAATGTTTCCTACCCAATCCGCATCAGTGTAGACTTGTAGATCAAAACTACCTCATTTCTTGTACAATAAGACAAATTCTTCTATGCCTTTCAGATATCTCAAAATTCTTTTTACTGCAGACATATGTGTTTCCTAAGGATTAGAAGAAAATATTGCAACAATCCCAAGAGTGTGTGCTATATTAGGTCTGCTATGAACAACATACTGCAATTTACCAATCATGGATCGGTAAAGAGTATTATCCACCTCTTGTCTCTCATCTTCTTTTTGTAATTTACAACTAGTAACCATAGGTGTTCCAACTGGATTGGAATCTTCCATACCAATAGTTTTAAGGATCTCTTTGATATAGGTATCTTGTGTAATATGGATCCCTTCAGTAACCTGTTGTATATTTAGACCTAGAAAGAACTTAATCTCCCCAATCATTGAAATTTCAAACTCTTTTCTCATTTCAACAACAAATCCTTTACATAAGTTGTCATTATGTCAAAAAATAATATTATCTACAAAAATTCTGGGAATCAAAACTTTTTTGTCATTGTCACACTTCAAGTAAACATTACTGTTATCAAGTTTGTTATCTAAAATCCTATTTTTATTAGATAAGAGTGAAATCTCCCATACCATGCTCAGGTTGCTTGTTTCAAACCATATAAATATTTATCTAACTTACATACCCTGTTCTTGTTAGTTCTCTCAATGAAGCCTTCAGGTTTCTCAATGTATACTTCTTCTTCAAGTATCCCATTAAGAAATGCAGACTTAACGTCCATTGGATATACCTTAAATCCTTTGTAAGCAACATAATCCGGAAGTATTATAACTCCTTCCACTCTAGCAACATGTGCAAAAGTCTCTCCATAGTCAATGCCTTCTTCTTGTGCATAACCTTTGCAAACCAATCTAGCTTTATTTCTAATAACTTCTCCATACCCATTAAATTTGTTTCTAAAAATCCATTGAGTACCAATAACTTTTTTTTCTTGAGGCTTGGGTACTAATGTCCATGTCTTGTTCTTCTCTATTTGATCATACTCTTCTTTCATTGCTTTCATCCAATCTTCATTAACTAGTGTTTCTTTAACTTTATTTGGCTCAAATGTAGATATCAAACATGTATTGTTTCTTACCTTTCTTCTAGTCATCACTCTAGGATCCTTAGTTCCAATAATATTTCTTAAGGAATGGTGCCTCCTCACATAATTTTCAAAAATAGGCTCGGTAGGTCTCAACCCTTCAACTTCAATATTCAGTTGTAGAAATCCTTGTTCATCTTCCTCCTCGGTAGGTGCTCTCGGTAAGGTATTAGGAAAATTAGGTTGTACATATACAAAATTCTTGTAATCAACAGACTCCTTCTTGCTATCTTCATCATTCCTTTCTGCAAATTCATTAATGAGATTACATTTTTACTTTCCACCATCTTGTTAGTAACTTTGTTCAATCATTTGTTAATTTTACTCATCATAGAATATCCTAAGAATATTCCTTCTTCTCCTTTTGAATTAAAATTTCCTTCTCTATAATCTTTCAAAAGATAACATTTGCTTCCAAAAACTTTAAAGTAACTGACATTAGGTTTGTTTTCATACCAGATTTCATAAGGTGTCTTGTTGGTACCTTTATTCATTTGTACTTGTTTCAATGTATAAACAACACTACTCACAAATTCTCTCCAAAATTTCTTTGAAATTCCTTTTTCAATCATCAGTTTCCTAGCACAATCAATAATATATTTATATGAAATTCCTTTTTCAATTAACATTACCAAATATACTAAATCTTCCATCATTATTTTCCAAGGAAATAAACTTAAGTGTGTCACAAGTCATGTCATGTGAACAAACACTATCTATAATCCTTGTTTTGTTCTTACTTACTTGTGATACTAGGGCTCTAGGTTCTTCTTTGTTTTCTTCATCAGAATCATCTTTAATAGAAACATAAATGACTTCTTTTCCATCATCACTATCATCTGAGTCATCATCACTTAGTCCTTAATTAGCAATATGACAAGATTTCTTACCTTTGTTTTTGTAGTCTCTAAATCTTCTGAATTTGTTTTCTCTTTTGTCCTTATCTCTATTATCTTTCATTTCCTCATTATCTTTCTTAGGGAAGTTAGATGCAAAATGACCAATTTTATCAGAATTAAAACATTTCAAGGGTAACTTACCTTGGTATTTGCCTTTTCCTCTTTTTATCTTTCTAGCCGACAAAGCATCAAATTCTCTCTCATTCTCATCACATTTAGTAAAGAAATTTTCAAGACCTTCAATACAACTATACAATTTCTCACTAGTGTTTCTCAAATACCCATTCTTGGCTATAGCTTCCCTAGATTTTCCAATCTTTAAGGTAAACTTAATTACAGATTCAATCTTAGATGTAGTAGACAAACTATTGTTAAAATTATTTAACTCAAATGCAATTAACCTACCAATAGTAGCATCTAGTTAAACATTCATCTGGGGAATAGATCTTTTCTCCTGTATAGTAGATACACGAATAGAATAACTCAGTAGTAGGGTTCTCAATATATTTATTATGACATCATCATCGGTTATGGTTACACAAGCGCCTATGATAGAATTAACAGTCTCCCTTAAGTCTTGCATTGTACTGTATTATGTTCTCTCCTTCTTTCATCCTCATCAAGTCAAATTTACCTCTCAAACTTTATGCTTTATCCTTCTTAACATGTTGATCTCCACCATGGGTCAAAATAATCTTATCCCACATCTATTTTGAAGTAGTGCATCCATCAAGTTCATCATATTATTGGTCAGTAAGTGTAGAAGCAATCTCAATCATAACTTGTGTGTTCTTTTTTTCTTTTCTCACTGATTGTCAAAGTTGCAATAGTCAGTGCAACACATTCATTATCAAGACAATTAAGTCCATACTCTCCTAGTCCAGATACATGCAACCCCATTCTAATTTTCCATGCAGAGAAATGATCCCTATTTAATTTTGGTGCTTCCCTCTTATACATCTATAGATCTTAACTCAAGTCCTTTTAAAATTATCACTTCAGAGTAACTAGCTTTGATACAAATTTTTGGTCCACTGAGAGGGGGGTGAATAAGACAAAATCAAATCTAAACATTTAAAACTCAGCTCACTGATTCACTTGGTAGAACTCAATAGAGTAATAATTGATTCATCAAACAAATTAATAACTTAAACAACCATATGTCTCATATATGTAAATCAATCATTCAAAATCATTAACATCAGATTAACTTAGTTGACACCAGATTTAACAAGGAAGCCCAATTCAGAAAAAACTTATGTGGGGATTATGACCCATAATAAAAATGTACCCTTCTAAAGTACACTCGCTTAAGAACTTATCCTGTATAAGATTACAAACACATTTTCTAAATGTGACCCTATTAGGGGATTTACCTCAGATCTGTTAAGATCTTCACCCTGCTAGGATTGGCCTTTTTAGAGGTTTTTAAATGCTCTTTTAGAATATCACCTACTTCTAGGATTCACAAATAGGATGTTTAATTCCACTTGGTTAAGAGATGTATCTGTTATAACTACTAATAAGAAACAATATAAACTTTGATGGAGGACTCAAACTAAAACTGGATGTTGGTTCTCATAAAAAGACCCAAGGCAGATACACTAACAAAGAAGTCAGAGAAAGAGAAAGCAAAAAGGACATTGCAGATGGTAAACAACTTACTATTCAGGGAACCTGTACTCTGGTCAAAAAATGAAGTTCATATCATGGAATATAAGAGGGTTGAATTCCCCTCATAAATAAGGCATTCTTAGGAATCTGGTAAGAGATCATAAACCTGATATTATTTTTGTTCAAGAAACTAAGATGCGTAAAGAGAAGGTGGAAAAAATAAGAATTTTTCAAAATAATGGGGTTGCTGGCTTTAGCTCCAAAGGGGCCTCAGGTGGAGTTTCTGTCTTTTGGAACCTAAATAATATTAGGGGTTATGTGGTTTTAGAAGATCTTAATTGCCTCATTATAAATTTTCTTCATCTTAAGCTGGATTTTGAATGGGTTGCTACTACCATTTATGCCCCCAATACCAAAACTGGTAGATCTCTTTTTTGGAGGAAAATTTATAACCATAGAAAAGCTTTCTTGGATCTGCCATGGCTGATCATTGGGGACTTCAACTACCATATAAAAGACAATGAGAAGTCTGGTGGAGTGGGTAACCAGAATATGTTGGATGGGAGAATGGAGCTTATGGAATTCATTAAAAAACAAGCTTTGTTTGATATGGAGCTTAAAGGTGTTAACTTTACTTGGTCTAATAGAAGGGTTGGCCAAGACCTCATTCAAGTTAGATTAGACCGTGCTTTGATCAGTGGTTGTTGGTTAAATAATTTTGGTTTCCTGCTATCCTCTCTTTTGAAGATTGGATATGACCACTTCCCTATTTACTTCAGTGTGGATCCCATTACTAAACAGGGTCGCCCGCCTTTCAGGTTTGAAAAAATGTGGGTGGACCATCCGGAGATGGAGCAGAATATTAAAGACTAGTGGAAGGCTAAGATTCATGGCACTACAATGTTTAGAGTGGTTAAGAAACTTTTCAGCATTAAACAAAATGTTAAGGTTTAGAGAAGAACCGTTTTCGGTGATATTTTTAAAACTAAAATTTAGCTTAAAAAAGATCTTGATATTATTCAGGAAACTATACTAAAGATTGGGTTGACGGCGGAGCTGAGGGACAAGGAGGAATGTATCTTGGCTAAAACTCATAATGTTATTTCTAAGGAAGAAGATTATTGGAGGCAGAGATCAAGGTCCATTTGGCTCAAAGCTGGGGATAAGAATACCATATTCTTCCATTTATCTTCTTCTAAACACAGAGAATCTAACAGAATCTCAAAACTTAAAGTGGAGGAAAGGGAAATCTCTAATAATAGAGATATTTCTGAGGCTATGATCAATTTTTTCTCTTCCTTACTTTCTAAAGATTCTAATCTGGTGAATCAGAATGAGCTTCTTGATAACATTCCTTCCATTATCAATGATTCAACTAATCGTGCTCTTGTAGCTATTCCCTCTTAGGAAGAAATCAAGGCGGTGATCTTCTCTTTTGAAGGTGACAAATCCTCTAGCCCAGATGGGTTTCCTATGTTTTTCTTCCAAAAATTCTGGCATATTTTTGAAGTGGACATCTGCAATGCTGTCAAAGAATTCTTTGGATCCAAATCCCTGCTTAAATAGATAAATGCGAATTTTCTTGCTTTGATCCCTAAGAAGCCTGGTGCTAACTTGGTGGATGCTTTTAGACCAATCAACCTTTGCAATTCAGTGTAAAAAATTATTTCTAAAGTTCTTACCTCTCGTCTGTTGACTCTTCTTCCTCAGATTATTTCCCCACAACAAAGTGGCTTTGTGGCTGGCAGGCAGATTCTTGATTTGATTTTGAAGGTTCATGAGGTCATCCACTCTACCCAGGTCTCTCTTAATTCTGGTTTCCTCCTCAAGTTGGATCTTTTGAAGGCCTATGATCAGGTGGATTGGGATTTATTAATCAAAGTTCTTAGATCCTTTGGGTTTGGATAAATATTCCTTCAATTGATTTTTTATCTTATTAGTACATCTACAACTGCCATTCTGATCAACGGATCTCCTTTTAGGTTTTTTAAACCTTCCAGGGGTTTAAGGCAAGGAGATCCTCTTTCTCCTATCCTCTTTTCAATTTTGGCTGAATGCTTGGGGTGACTTTTTTAGAAGATGGCCTCGAATGGGTCTTTTAAAGGCCTTTCCCCTTCCTCTACTTCTAGTCCTTGCTCGCATGAATAGTTCATGGATGATACCATCTTAATGTGTTTTTCCTCTATTCAGGAAGTGAGGACTATCAAATTGGCTCTTACTACCTATACCCTTGGCTTGGGTCAAATAATCAACTAGGATAAGAGATCCTTATATTTTATTAACACTCCTGACGAAAGACAGCATAGAATTGCCAGAATTATACGCTGTAGAATTGAGCTTCTTCCTGCTACCTATCTGGGTCTCCCTGTCGGTCTTAAACCTTTGGACTCCTTTTTGGGGGCTATTGTTGATACATTTAATAGGATGTGGGCTGGTTGGAAAGGAGCTATCCTGAGCCAAGCTTGCAAACTTCAGCTCCTTAAGGTGTCATTGTAAAGTCTCCCTGTCTATGCTCTCAGTCTCTTCAAGATCCCTGGGAATATGCAGACATCATTGAAAAAATCCAGAGAAATTTTCTATGGTCAGGAGTGGAGGAAAAAAAGAGATTTTCTTTAGTTTCTTGGGACAGGGTTTGCACACCTATAAAGTGGGGGGGGCTGGGTATCTACCCTATTAGAGCTACCAACTTGGCCTTGTTGGCAAAATAGATTTGGAGAATTTTCCGTGTTAAAAGAGAATGGAATGATATAATTCATAAAAAATACCTCTTCTCCTTTTCCCATATTTTAGAATTCTGGAAAAATGACCTGAAAGTGCAAGGATCTTTCATCTGGAATAGCATTCAGAATGCTAAGGATACGGATTTTAAAGGGGCTAAGTGGTTTTTAGGAAATGGCAGAAAAATTTATTTTTGGGAAGACTGCTGGATAAAAGATTATCCTCTAAATTCTATTGTTGCCTTTCAGCCCATTATCAATCAGTGTATTCAGAGATATGGAACTATGGTCAAGGACTATTGAAGAAATGGAGCGTGGATTTATTTTTCCCTTTCTTATGAAATGTTAAAACCTCTTATGCTTGACCTTGTGATCTGGAAGGTTAAAATTTCAAGGGAAGACAAAATCCTGTGGGGAGTTCTTCCTTCTGGAATCTTCACAGTTGCTTCCTATTCTGAGATTTTATTAAAGCAACCGAATCCTCTCCCCTTTTGGGCTCAAGTATGGGACAAGTCTTTAATTCCTAAAATTAATATCTTTTTTTGGCTGGTTTTGCAGAATAAAATCCTTACAATTAACAATCTCCATAAATGGGGAATGATGCTGAGTAATAGATGTTTTTTTATGTAAAAATGCTGAGGAAATAGTTTTCCATCTAGCCATTGACTATATATATGCTTGGGAGGTTTGGAATGAATTATTACAATGCTGGGAGATTAATTGGTTTTTTCCTAATAACATGGAAAGCTTTTGTAATCAGTGGTGAAAAGAAGATTCCCCCATTGATAAACATTTGTGCAATATTATTCCTCCCCATGTTATATGGTGGGTTTGGAGAGAATGCAATGACAGAGTCTTCAGGAACATTGATCTTCCTCCAAAAGTGATTGTTGAGAAGATAAAGAGAAGTATTAAGGAAAACTTCAAGATGACGTCTAGCAGAATGCTGGATTTCAATGCTGGTGATATGGGTGTAAGGACGGAAGATCAAAAACCTCATCCTAGAGAGAATTCCATCTGGCTTTCTCCTCTACCAAGATGGATAAAAATTAACTTCCACAGTGCTGCCAAGGGCAACCCTGGCCCAGCTGGCTGTGGGGGCCTCATCTGTGATGACATGGAAAATTGCTTGGTTGCGGTAGCTTTACCTATTGGGGTGAAAAACAACCATGTGGCGGAAGCCATGGCCCTTTTTCAGATGCTAAAACTTGTCAAGAAACACATGGCACAGAAGGTGTGGATCGAGGGTGACTCACTCAATATTTTAAAATGTATTAGTGACAAGACTAAGCCATCATAGACAATTAAGGAGATCATCGAAGAGGCTAGGATCATAATTAATTCATTCAATCAAGTTATTATTTCTCATGCCTATAGGGAAGAGAATGGTACAGCGGATGAGCTGGCCAATTATGCAGTTAAGGCTAGGGACATCGTGATTTGGCATGATTATAAAAATCTGACCGTCAATATCAAAGCCAAGTTGGCCTTCAACAGATCCTGAAGCAAAAGGGTTGATTGGGGGTATCTTGAGAAGCTATGATGATTAGACACTTTTTAAAAAATTAGAGTAAAATGAGCACCGAAAGTGGTGTCTTTCCCAAGAACTCTAATTATAGACATGAGCTAACCCTTGTTAATTCCAATGTTACTAGTTTTTGTAACAGTTGGATTCTCTCTATGTTTTTTACCGTCTGTGAGAGCTCTGTGATCATGGGAGGTGGGCTTAACTGCAAAGAGCCAAAGGACTATGTCAAATGGAGAAAAATGTCGAAAGCTTGGGAAATTCTTGAGAAGGGTGGTCTTACCAACTACATGGAAAGATTGCATGGGGAGAAAGACAGTGCTACCAAATTATTTTTTGATTCCTGGAAAAATGGGGCTATTACCATAACACGCATCACTGTGAACATTACAAAGGATTTCATAGCTGATATTTCTAGGCTTAGTATGAAGGGCATCAAATTCTTCCAGGACAATAAAGTTTCTCGAAAGGCCATTCGGCTCTTTCCCAAGAGTAAGGAGGAGAAAAAAGTCTTGTTAAGGAATCCGGAGGATGCTAAGATGTAGCATCGCTCAAAGATATCTGGGAAACTGTTATGATGGTGATTATGGAGTATGTTACCCTGGATGGTAGGTTTAAAAGAGCCCATTCTTACCACTTTATTTTTCTCTCTCATTTTTGGCATAAAATTAGGGTTTCCCTGCCTTTCTATATTTTGCAATCTCTCTATTCTAGCATTTCCCAGCACAAGAGGAAGGAGAAGAAACCCATTCTTCATGAAGGGTTGATTCTTTTAATTATTGAACACATAAAAAAGATGGCTAGTGTAAGCCTTGTCATAACCCCATCTAAATCTGGTTCGGGTAAAAAGAGAATTATGGATGTGAATGTGAAAGATAAGAGTCCGCTAGATAAAAAATTAAAGAAGGATAAGGATACTACCATGCATACGGATACCTTTGTTGACAGTGTGGAAGGCTATGATAATATGGCTGAGTCCACCGAGGAAGATAGTTACTTTGCTTCCTCAGTCTCAAATTTGGTTTCGGAGGAGAATATTAACACAGATGAAGAGGTTATGGGCTCTATGAACAAAGGTAAAACCTTGGATAGTACGAAGAGCAAAGAGGATAAGATGAAGGAGGAGGATGTAGGAGGTCAGAAAGTGCCAATTCTAGTTGAGTATGATAGTTCTGAAGGCCATGATGTGCCTATATCTCCGAAGCTTGAAGTTGTTATGGATTGTGGTCAGGACACTCAGAAGGATGCGATGGAGGTGGAGAATACTTCCCCTACCAAGGAGAGGACTTTACCTGAGGGGAAGACAGACAATGCCCCTGGCAATTCTTGGAACATCCCTTTGATCAAAATGGTGGACATGCAGGAAAGGAATGTTCAATTACTGAGGGAAGACATGGATGATAAGATTGATCCCCCCTTTGGGGTCCTCCAAATAGCCAAAGCTGCTTCCATGTATTCCTCTTGGTTAATGGAATGGGTGTTCTAGGAGATTAAGAATTTAAACCTCAAGTAATGTTTGATTGTTGCTAAGATGGACTCTCTGCAGACTCAGTTGGAATCTGGCCCTAAAACTATGGCAGACAAGGTTACTAATAATGAGGACAATAATGTGCAACAGTTACAAGCTAGAATGGAAACCATGGAGAATACCATGAAAAAACATATGCAAGACTACAACAATTTTATGGGTTCGGCCATGGATTGCTTCCTTACCATTAAGGCAGAGCTAGATATTGGGTCCTCCAGTAAAAAAATAGAGGATATCACAGAAAACCTGGAAGATGATGGCCCCAGAAAATGCACTAGATCTGCAAGAAAGAAGAAAATTCATGAAAGGATCAAGGAACTCTTAGAGTTCAATGCAGCGATAAAGAAGATATCTGAAGTGAAGAAGTAAGCTGCTGAGGCTTGCAAGGATCTTTTCTAGGGCTCTGGTTTCTCATACTGGTGGTTTGTCTTTTTTGCTAGTCTCTGGCTTTTGGTTTTTTGTTGTTAGTTTTGGCTTTAGCGTATTGGTTTCCAGTCCTGTTTCTTTTTGGAGTGCTTAAATGTTAAATCTTTTATTCTAGCTTGTAAGGGTTTTTGGGTCCCCACTCAAAACTTGTTTTTCCCTGCAATCAAAAACAATATAAACTTTGATCTGTAAATATAGACACTACCTTTTCTTGTGTTAGACCCTTTATGCTCAATTGAATACTAGCATCACATAATCCATTTATCTCTTTCTTAGACTGTATATTCTTCAATATATGTTTCCTTGTTCTGCTCACTAAATATTGTTCTTCAT
The DNA here is from genome assembly GCA_018584345.1 of Thuja plicata. NCBI lineage: Eukaryota > Viridiplantae > Streptophyta > Pinopsida > Cupressales > Cupressaceae > Thuja > Thuja plicata. The sequence continues at coordinate 895,094 of MU224838.1, read as the reverse complement.
CTTCTTCTTCTCGTCTGTTCAACTTGCTAGAACATCAGTGTTTCTCTATTTGTTCTCACTCTTTATATAGACAAATAAGTTTGCCTCTTAATCTCCTTCATTAGATTTTTTCCATCATTTGTGCTCTGTCATTGGATCATATTCTTCATAAATCTCAATTTGGTAAACCACTTGAATTTTACCTCAGAACTTGAACATTTCTTGGAACTCATATAATCAGGTTTAAATACTTGATCTTCACCTTAGATATTCTCCTTGAATTTTCACATCTGTAGACCTTCTAACAAACTTCATTGAATTCTTATCCTCATCCAACTCATAATCACTTCGAATTAAATTTGACCTTATCTTTTTATTTTTTTCAATAAAAATGGCAGAGCCATTAAAGTTTTTAATATATAAACTGCTTGAAAATGGCTTTGGGTAGAAAGAATTAGGAAGAAAACCGTCCTTCTTATAAAAAAAAACTAAATTATAGGAAAAACCTATCAACTTTGAAACCCTTTACATGACCCAAAGCCCATCCCAAAAACCCACATGACATAAACAATAGAGAATGCCTAAGCCGCATGAGATATTCAAAATATAGAATGATTAAGCACTCAATACTACCCACAGATATCCATCACATGTAGAAAAAAACAAGGCTGAATGTTTATAGAACTAGGAAAAAACTACCAAAATTCTTGAAAGCCCAATGCAGTCAGCTTGTCAGCTTGATTTTCCAACCAGAGTGGCCTGGGCATCTAGCAATGGAAGATGAAGCAATACCAGCTCTGGGTATAAGCCTGGCATGTTTGAATATGACCAAGCAAAATTGACCTTCCTTTACTTGAAGAATTTGATGAATTGTTCTCTCTCCTCTAGGGAGAGTGATTTTGCTAAGTAGATGTTCTTTGGGTTCTTGTCATCACCCAAGTTGACTTCTTCTATTTCTTCTGCTAACAATGTTGACTTTTCCTCTATCAAGGGGAGGAGTTCTTTCTTTCCATCTTCTAGCACCTCAGTGAGGTTTTCACTAGAAGATACACCTTATTTTCTCTTTCTATCATTTTTTGTGCCAATAAGTACCTTTCAGTTTTCACTTATTGATGATTATTTTTAATTTTTCAATTGTTTTTCATGACTTGAAAGAGGAGCTTCCTCCCTAAAATATGCTAATCTATTGATGTCTAAGGAGAAACCTTCTTTATGGTCTCTTGATGGAATTCCCTCTCTAAGTCCCATGAAGTCTGCAATAGCCTCATCATTCTCAAAGATATCTATATCAGGCTATCCTTGTTGATCCCACTTTATCAGTTTTGGGTGTACAAGACATAGGTCCTTGTGGTGGGTTGACTCTATTTAGTTGAATGGGACAACGAAGATAGTTCTCACAAACCTGGATTGTGATGTGGATGCGCCAACTAAGGAATTTCTATCAATATGTTTATTGATATAGGGTTGGTCGTCTATGGTTAATTGATCGAATGGGTCATCAAGGTCTATGGTGGTGGCTGACTAAGGGGAATAGTTTGGGATTCATGATTTGGAATTGTGGATGGATCTCCACTCATACTCGTGGGACTCAGTTTCTCTTGAATGCTCATCAGACGTCTCTCTTTCCTCATTATTGTGGATCTCTTGGTTGAGGGTTAATTGGGATTGAGAGCTTCCCACTTCAGATGACAATAATTGTTGTAGTATATTTTTGATCAAACCATGTTCTAGGTTTTGCCCCCGGTGTAGCTCTTCTTTTTGTTCTTGATCAACGGGTATGTCTTAGGTGGTAGGAATGGTTCTTTTTTTCCCATAGCCTAACCCTCTCTTGTTTCTCTGGGTTGGCAGGAGAGACAGTTCCATTAAACCTTGTTATATTCCCCCCAGACCATTCTTACCATCATACCCAAACCATTGCATCGTTGTATAGACAACTCCATATGTTGACACATATAAAGGTGCTTGAAGTGTGTCTTGCAGGTCTTGATACAACCATGTATTGATATCTAGATCAAATGGGTTCTCTTCTATAATGTCTCCCCATATGAAAAAGGTTGTTGGTGGACACCTTAATAGAACAGGTTCAAGGATTTCTATTGTAATTGATGGATGTGGTATTCCATATGACCTTGGGCTCTGAGGTATGTTTGTGATAGTGAAATCTTCCTCATAGATGTATTCACCACATCATTTGTCAGTAATAGATATTTTTCTCGCTCTTCTCGTGATATCTTTGGGAACTGAGTTTGATGTAGAAGGCATACTTGCCTCTTGGCTTGAGGGAACCTGGTTGTTAGTACTATTGTTGACAATATTTTAGTATTGGAATGGATTTCAATCTCCTTCTATAATGGTTTTTTTCCCTTGGTGTGGGAACTTGATGCACTGATGATATGTGGAGGGTACAGCCTGCATCTCATGTATCCATGGTCTCCCTAGTAACATGTTGTATCCCAATTATAATTCTAGGATATGGAAGGGAGTGTTCTTAACAACTAGACCTATCCAGACTGGTAGAATTATAATACCTTTGGAAGATCTCTCTTCTTGATCATAGGCTCTCATGTTGATCCTTCTTGTGACATCGATACTGGATTTAGAGTAGTCTAAATGCTTGATGGCCTTTAAAGTACAAATGTTTAATCTATCCCCACTATCAATGAGGACCCTTCGAATTGAATGTTTGTGAACCTATATGAGAAAGTGCAAAGGGTTATTTTGCAGAGGCTTTTATTCTGGTACATCATGGTTTGTAAAGGTTGCGTGCTTTTTGGCTGCTATGTGGTTCCCCATATTTTGTAATTTCTCAAGGGTTATGTCCTTTGAGACAGCTACTTTTTGAAGTTATTGGTCTAATGCTTGCTTGTACTACAGGGATATGCACAAAAGGTCAAACATGGATATTTGGGCAGTCGTGCGCTTTAGCTGATCCACTAGGCTTGTCTGTGGATCTGAGGTTGTAGGAGGGTTGACTGGTGTAGTAGATGAAGAAGGAATTCCTTCCAAGAAAATTTTTCTATGGCGCATGCTTACAACACATTTGGCACCTTGGTCTTTGATAGTGATGGTAGCCACATGTCTATCTAGATGATTTAGGCAGTTGATAGTATTGTCACTGTTGGCATAAGTGTAGTTGACCTGTTTTGACTATCCACCAAACCCAAAGGTTTCCCTTTATTGTTATCATGGAATTTGTCATCTAATATCCTATGATCAGTGGTGCCTTTTGTTTGGGTGTTGGTTATGTCGATGACCTCTGTGTCTATCAGATCTTGGATGGCATTTTTCAATTGGTAACAGTTGGGTGTTTTGTGTCCCTTCACTTGATGAAATTCATAGAAATCATTATCATTGTACCACATTCGTTTGATGGCACCATTTTCATATTATCTGATTTTAGGGAGAGTGATTTTGTTGGATTGTATCACATTTCTTAAGGATGATTCTATCGACTCTCCTAATGGTGTGTAATCTCATTTTGGATATAGAAACTATGGTTTGAGTTGTGTCTGTGGTTGATTGTTTGACATAGAAACCGCTTGGATAGGGGTGGTTGAGTTTTGATGTGTGATTATGGAGTGGGCACCATGGGTTTTATGTTAGCCGTAGGTTCTCCTTGCAGTGACACTTTGGGTTGGGCGTAGCCAACTTTTTTTACATCATTGACACCATCTATGGTGGCATTTTGTTTTTATTCCACAATTTAGATTTATCTATTGCAGTCTTTGTATTAGTCTAGGTAGGATCTACACAGACACCTCGTTTGACCAAGTTCTTCTCACAATGAACTCCTTATTTGATGAGTTATTTAAATTTTGGAGCTAGCTGCAATTCTATTATAAATGACATATCTAGAATCATATTGTCAATGAACATGACTATTCGGTCTTGCTCGGGTATGTAATATGTGATTGTATTTGTAGTATTCCTCCATATTTGTACAAATTCTACAAAGGACTCTCCATCTTTTTTTTTAGCATCACAAAGGTCCTTGATGCTGACCTTGCGCTCGATGTTATGATGGAAGTGAAGAACAAACTTTTCGGCCAATAAACCCTGAGAGAGAATGCCATGAGGTAAATGTGAGAACCATTCCATTGCTGGTCTGCCTAAGCTTTGTGGGAATATTCACATTAAGTATGTCTCATTGTGTGCGACCTTGATGACACTAGCAAAGAATTATTGGATATGCTCAATAGGGTTGGTATTGCCCCAGTATTTGTCAAATTTTAGTACCGAGAAGTGAGTGGGAAATGGAGAAATGTGAAGAGAGTGATCAAAGGGGTATGGGTATAAATCCTCTGTGGTCTAGGATTTAGTTTTTCCCTTGATTTTGCATATCCATCATTTGGGTTTGAAGGTTCTACACTTGTTGGATTAGCATGTCAGTTTAAGACTGAGGATAATTTGCAACATTGTACCTCTGTGATGTAGTAGGTATGAGGTTGCACCTCTATGTCCCTTGGGTAGGGACATACAATCTTGTCCTTGAGGGTTGATATTGATTTCCCAACACATGATTCTGATACGGGGGCATGTGATTGGCCCAATATTGAATTTTTTGTGTTTGTTGTTGGGGTTGAGATTGATGTTGCTGCTGAAGCTAGGATTGTTGCTACTGGGGTTGAATTTTTTATTGTTGGGGATTTTTTGGTCCTTGTATGAGAAAAGTCCTAACCTTGGGTGGGCATTGAATAAAAGCTAGACTGGCAGAGATGGATCCCTGTGGGAATGATGTATTGACCCCAAGGATAGTAGGGACAGATTTTAGTAGCGACATAGTTGCAAAAGGGTTACTGCTTGTTGGTGGGATTGAGGGAATATCATAAGAACTTGACTGGAGATGCCATGAGGCTGAGTGTTGAGGCATACTAGTGACCATGGGTGCACTTAGTTGGGAGCCTATCATGCTTTTCTTGGAAGACATGTTTGCTTGGTTCACAGAGCTTGTTTGATTGGAGATAGTCTCTGTTAATGTCATTGTTGTCAAGGATGGGAAGATTTGAGATACCATAGGTTTTGTTTGAGAGGGTTGAGTAGTGTTTGGACCTGTGAGAGGGTTTTCGGGCCATATGGTTGACACATTGAATTTAGCGGGGACTTTGACTCCCTTCTTCATCAACATGGCTAAGAAACATTCATGGTTCCTCTCTATAACATCGTCAACTACTTGTGTGGAATAGGCATCTTGTTCTATATATTCAAGCTCCTCTTTTGTGACATTTTGGAACAAAGATGACCCACGAGGATTCTCAATAAAAAGAGCATGACAGGTATTTCTGAAAGGATCATCCTCTCGCTCTATTCCCCAAGTGGGGAATCTGTTAATATAAGACTCATCAGGTTGAGTTTTAGCCTTTGAACTTGTGTAAGGCCCTCCATAAGGTGTGTGAGACATAGTGTGGTCAAGATTTTGTGACTAAGAAAAGTGATAAAAAGTAAACAAAAAAGGATAACCCTTCTAGGAGACTCTGAGTTATGTTTGAACAAGGTTAATTCTAAAGACAAATGTTGATTTATCTTGATCTCAAAGATTTGATGATGTAAGAATAAGATTGTCGGCTATTTCAAGTGACAAAGTCACTAATAGAGATATGAGGATTTTGAGATAACATGATTAAGATATTTTGAGTCTGAACTTTCAAACTAACAATGCTTGGATGATAATCATGCTTTTAAGAATGGATGATCTTTAAATTTTAGAGATTCACACAATGTTCTTCATGTTTTTCTGGGATAAAAATTGATCTTTTACACCAAATGAGGAGTATTCTCAAGGTTTTAGGAAAAAAAAGGTGTTTAAAAGTCTCTATTAAAGTGCAGAAAAACTCAACCGATTACGATAAAGTGGCTAGTTGATTGCGGTAATCTATCACCAATTGCGGTAATAAACATGTCAAGTGTGGCAATAAATAGGACGATTGCGGTAGACTTTTATCAATTGTGGAAAAATGTGGGCATTTGCAGTAAAGGGGAGACAGTCTCAAAAAATAGGCTTCACCGTCTGATAATTTTGACTTTTAGGAACAAGGCTTTTGATATTCAGAACAGTTTGATGTTGACAACCCTAGACTTTAACATGTTTGACTTGTTTTGATAGTTTTGATGTTTGTTTTGCATTTTTGGAGCTGATCAAATAACAAGCACAATGGACAATATGTTTTGTAATCTAGCACGAGTTTTGACACAAGGAAAAATAGATTAATCTAAGGCAATTTTTGCTTTTGAATACAATAATATAGGCCCAATTCTTGAATGTTCATTCACTCACATAGCAAGTGTCACACTACTAGGACATGAAGGTCCACGACGTAGGCACCTGTGTTTTTTCCATTGCCAGGTATTGTTGTCATGATAGTGAAGATCTCTTTCACTACAAAAATACATTGGATCAAAATTTGTAACACTCTCGATTCTACGTGGGGTTAGTAGCACCAATTTGCAATGGGGGAGATAGATAAGAAGCATGCTACTAATAATGAAACTATGAACTAATAAAATGTACAAGAAAATAAGAGGAAAACAAATGAATGCAAACCCAATTGCTTGAAGCTTCTATTGTCTCTCTCTAATCCTTCTGAAATGCTATTTGCGTGAAGCTCAGTATTGGTGTGGGCAATGTCTATGACTTGGGATCATCGAGAATATGATATTGAATGCTTGTGTGATTACAAGATGGCTTGATGCTTGAACCAATATGACAAAGTAATGACGCACGTGAGCTTGAAATCCTAGATCCTTCAAATGGTTATGAAGGGTTTGTAATATAGGAATTTAGAATGAGATGAACGTTTGAGATGTATTCTAGAGATAGGAAGATGAACGGTTGAGATCAAAGGGAACTGGAGAAGCCATTATTAAACTCCACCTCTTCAACTGAGAGAGGGGAGATATAGTTTTCTTAACAGAAGAGCTAAATTTGAGTTACCTTTTAAAATTGAAGAGGTGGGTGGAGAAACCCATGTGAACTGAAGAGGTGGGTGGAGTAACCCATGTGATCTAATTAAAGTTATCTCTTTGAAGATAAATGAATATTTAATTCATTTTTGAAATTAAAGTTTTCAACATGTGAGTTAATTGAATTCTTTTTGATTTAGAATTGCATTATTTGAATGAACTTAAATTAATTTAATTGGAAGAATTTGATTAGTAAGTTTAAATATTTCTATTTCAACTTTAGGAAATTGAATTTAATTAATTAATTAATTAAGGTTAATTAATAAAATAAAATAAATTATTTAATTAATTTTGGGAATTTGATTAGATGATTTGGGGAATGAATTTAGAAGAAAATAGATGATTAATTAATGATTAAAAACCATTTAATTAATAGTTGAACATTAGTTTTTTAATTTCAAGTCGTAAGTCTGTCCATTTAGCGTGTCTACAGTTTGTTGATAAAGTTGAGTCATATGAGTCCATTGCTGATTTGTGAAGCTCACAATTTTGACATTTGATTGATTGTTTGATCACCATTCGCTTGTTGATAACATATTTGCTTTGTTGCTGAGATTTTCCAATATTGATTTTTTTTTATGTTGATTGATTTATTTAGGACATTTTGCTCTTTTTAGCATTTTTTGATGACTTTTAAAGAGTTTTAGGGATTTTTTATGACTTTTTAAAATTGCCCCTAGTCTGGTGTGCTAGTACAAACCGTGGATAAGCATGATTATTAAAGGGGATTGTGCTTCTGAGAATAATCTTGGGTACTCAATCTTGCGTGTAGAGAGCACAAGCTTTAGTCTTTTGGAGCTCATTGGTGGTGAAGCGGGATTTGAACACTTGGCACCTGTTTACAAGGTTTTCACCAAGGGACCTCCCAAATAGTTCATGTTTGCCAAGTTTTCACTAAGAGAGAGATTTGTGTTTCTCTTTACTTTTATCTTGTTTTTGAATATTTTTTTTCACCAAGGTTCCTGTTTGCTAGGTTTACACCAAGCTAACCTTTTCTATTTTTTTTTTGTATTTTCTGGATATTATATATATTGCCTTGGACTTGGGGCCTCAGGTGTATAACCTTTTGAGGTGCATGTTGTTGATGTAACTAGGGAGCTGATCTCCTTCTTGAGTTTCCAATTGACATACCCCACTATTGCATGATGTTATGATGACGTAGGGTCCTACCCAATTAGGTTCCAATTTTCCTAGTTTAACCCTTTCTGCTTGGTTCTTTTGATTCTCCATGAAGACAAGATATCCTACCTCAAAGGTTTGTGGTCTAACCTTCTTATGATAGTTTCTTCTAAGGAAATTCTGATAGCATTTTAAGTGATTGCATGCATTCTATCTTTTCTCATCTAAGAGTTCTAGCTCATTGAGTCTTACTACTTTGTAGTCTTTATCTTATGATATTGTTCAGTGAGATTCTAAGGGAGGGGATTTCAACTTCGAGGGGTAGGACCGTCTCTGATCCATATACTAGTGAGAGTGGAGTTGCTCATGTAGGGGTTCTCACACTAGTTATGTATGCCAAAAATGCGGGACTGAGCTACAAATTCTAGTCTCACCCTGATTCATTGATTGTTTTCTTTAAGATCTTCAAGATGGTTTCATAAGTGGCTTTTGCTTTCCCATTCCCTTGGAGATAGTAGAACAAAGAAAAACCTCTCTTTATTTGGAACTTTTCACAAATATCTTAAACATCTTGATTTTGAAAAGGTATACCAGGATCTGTGACTATGGGTTGAGGGATTCTATATCATCAGATGATCTTATTTAGTACATGAACATGAATATTTTCTTACCACTGATGTATGTGAGAGGAATTTCTTCTACCCATTTGGTAATGTACTCCATAGCTACACTTATGTACTTGTGACCATTAGAAGATGTTGGTGTAATCTTACCCACTAAGTCAAATCCCCATTTAGAAAATGGCCATGGTGAAGTGATGGGGTTGAGCTATTGTGTTGGTGCATGGATAACATCTCCATGAATCTACAATCATCAAAACCTTTGCACATATTTGTTAGCATTTGTCTATACTGTGGGCCAGTAGTATCCCATTCTGATTATCTTCTTTGCTAAACTATTGCCACCTGCGTGGGCCCCACAAATTACCTCATGTACCTCATACAAGGCTCTCTAGGATTCCTTGGAAGTGAGACATCATAAAATCATTCCATCTAGACTTATTCTATATAGAGTACTAGTGAGGAGGGTGTACATAGAGGATTGGCGGATGAGGGAATTGTTTTGGTTCCTAGACAGGTCGAGCAGTAGGATATTCTTTTGAAGGTAATTGTATACGTCATGGTACCAGAGGGACTTAGGACCAACAAGGACACATGCTGACTCTATGATTGGAGCTTGATATGCTAGTATCATTAGTTTCTCTACCATAAATTGGAATCTGGTCTCATTTCCTGACATGTCGATCAAGGATTCTATAGTACCCATCACATCCACTACTTTGTTTTGAAATCTTGGAACCTACTTGAATACAGTGAAATAAAAAGAAGCTTGCAGCTTGTCCATCAGTTCTCTATATGGGATCAGTTTCTCATCTTTTGTCATGTATTCATTTTTTACTTGTCTAGTGATCAATTGGGAATCCCCATAGACCTTTAAATTCTTTATTCTCCACTGTATAGTTGTCTTCAATCTGATGACTAGAGTTTCATACTCAGTTATGTTGTTCGTGCATGGAAAGTTGAGTTGAAAAGACTTAGGAATTACATCATTATTTCAAGTAATGAGTACTATCCCTGATCCTGCACCATGGCTTGTGTATGACTCATTAAATAATAGTTTCCAAACCTCTGTTGTGGTTTGTACTATGAGAATGGACTCATCTAGAAAGTTAGACACTATAGGATGATGATCTTTTATTGGTGCCTCTGCTATCCTTTTGATCCATGTACTCTATGTAAAATTTACTTAAGATCATGACCCATTGGCGAGTGGCATTGTTAGTGAAACTTTACTTAATAAGTACTTCATTGGATCAATATGTGCTATAAGATTTTTTGATTACTCAGCGTGTAATGTCTTAACATTTGGGAAGCAAAGAGAACTATGAGACATGACTTTTCAATTGTAGAATAATTTATCTCATATCCCACTAGTGATCTACTAAGGTAGTAAATGGATCTTTCCTTACCTTGGCCATTATGTTGTGCCAAGAGAGCACCTAGTGCTAACTTTAATGCTAAGATATAAAAGGGGAATGGCCTTCGACCTTGAATGGGTGGAACCAATATAAGAGACTTCAATAGATAATCCTTGAAGGTTTTAAATCTAGCTCACATTATTCTATCCATATGAAGATCACCTCTTTATGTTGCAGATTCTAGAATGGGTGACACTTATCTGCTAGTTGGGCAATGAATCGCCTGATAGATTGAAGTTTGCCTTGTAGACCCCTTAGTTGCCTTAGATTTGTTGCTGGTGGCATGTTAAGGATGGCCTTGACCTTTTATGGGTCTACTTTGATGACTGTATGATATACGATGAATCCAAGGAGATTTCTTGAAATAACTCTAAATGCACACTTCTTTGGATTGAGTTTGACTATGTACTCCAGCATTTGATTAAATATTGGACCCAAAAGTTGTAGGTGACTTTTCCTGAGCATCAATTTGGCTAGTATGTCATTGACATAGTCTTCCATTATTTTATGAAGAGTCAATAGAGAATCCTTCTCTTTGGTCTCCTGATGGTATTCCATCTTAGATTCCCATGAAGTATGTCATGGCTTCATCACTCTTAAAAAGATCTATGTCAGGTTGTCCTTGTTGGTCCCATTCTATCAGTTCAGGGTAGACTAGATAAAGATCTGCATGGGGGATGACTCTGCTTGGTGAATGGGATTGCACTGACAGTTTTGACAAACTGAGAATGACACATGGAAGGAAATCTTAAGGAATTGACATCGATATGTTTATCGATATAGTGTTTATCTTTTATGGTCATTTGGTCAAAACTTTCTTCAAGGTGTATAGTACTCACAGACCAAGGGGAATAGTTTGGGATGGGTGACTCAGAATTACAAAGGGATAACCACTCGTACTCATGGGAATCAGTCATGCTAGAAATCTTGTTAGAAGTATCACTTTTTGTGTCATCCTAGATAGTTTGATTAAGGTTCAATGGGGAATAAGAGGGTTCCACTTCTGATGGTAATAACCATTGGAGTATACTACTGATTAGGGTATGTTCTAGATTTTGCCCCTGGTTTAATTGTGCAATTTTTCATGGTCTATGGGTATATCTCAGATGGTAGTACTTGTTCTATTTTGTCCATAATGTAACCCTCTTTTGTTTCTTTAGGTTGGCAGTAAATAATGTTCCATTAATCCTTGTTTTCTTGCCCCCAGACCAGTTTTACCGTTGTATCCAAATTTCTGTAACATAATGAAACCAACCCTATATTGTAACAGAGGTATCTCTACTTGAAGTGTGTCTTGAGAGTCTTTATACAACCAAGGGTTGATGTATGAATTGAAAGGGTTATCTTCTTCTATGTCACCTAATTTGACAAATGTGGTTGGTGGACATTTGAACATAACTAGTTCTATAGTTTCATGTGTTTCCACAACTCAGGGCATGCCATATGATCTAGGATTTTAAGGCATGTTAGTGATCATAAAATCTTCCTCATAGCTATACCCACCACACCATTTTTCCTTGATTGATATCTTCCTTATCTTTCTTCGTATGTATTTGGGAATAGAACCAGGTGTGGAAGGAATGCTTGCTTCTTTATTTTAAGGTACTTGATTATCTGTACTACTTCTTATGGTTTTGCAGAACTGGAATGGGTTTGGATCTCATTCAATGATTAAATCCGCCCCTTAGTATCATAACTTGATGAACTGATGATAATTTGAAGGGACAACTTGCATCTCTTGAAACCACGGCCTTTCCAGTAACATGTTGTATCCCAAATCTAGGTCTAAGATTTGAAATGAGGTATTCTTTATGACATAACTTATCTTAATTGGTAGCATGAGGATACCTTTTGATGATCTTTCCTCCTTTTCATATGCCCCTATATTTATCCTCCTACTGACATCAATTCTAGATTCAGTAAATCCCAAGGTTTTTATTACTTGTAGAATACATATGTTTAAACCATCCCCATAATTAATGAGGACTCTTTGGATTTTTTTTTTGTGAACTTAGATAAGAAGATGTATGAGATCATTATGTCGAGGCTTATGTGGCATCACATCATGTTCTATAAAGGTAGAATGCTTTTTGCAAGCATTGTAATTTATCATGGTTTGGAAAATATCTGAATTTATGTCCCGTGGGACTATGACATTTTGAAGGGATTGATCCAGAGCTTGCTTGTAGTGCGAGGATATGCACAATAGTTCAAACATGGAGACCTTGGAAGGGGTGCACTTTAGCTAGTCCACTAGACTAGTTTTTGGATTGGAGGATGTTGGAGGATTTGTTGGTGTAGTTGAAGTGGAAGGCACTTCTTGCAAAGAAACCTTAGAATGACATGTTGTGATAGCACATTTAGCATTGGGATCTCTGATACTAATTGTAGAAACTTGGCTATCTAAAGGATTAATGCAATTTATGGTGCTACCAGAGTTAGCATAGGTATAGTTCACTTATTTAGACTATCCACTAGATGTGAAGGATTTCCCTTTGTTATGATCATGGAATGTACCATAGAAGATTGTGTGATTGGTTGTACCCTTTGATTGGGTGTTTGTGACAATGATAATCCCTTGGTCAATTAGATCTTGTATGGCATTTTTCAATCAGTAGTAGTTGGTTGTCTTGTGTCCTTTTACCTGATGATATTCAAAAAATTATTATTATTCCACCACTGTGCTTCATAGCACCATGTTCATAATCTTTGATTTTTGGCAGAGTGATATTATTGGTTTGAATCAACTTTTTCAAGGCCAATTCTATCGACTCTCCTAATGGTGTGTAGTCATGTTTAGGAAATAGAAACCTTTGTGGGAGTTTCACATTGGGTTAGTTGTTGGAAACAACTAATGATTGAATAGTGGGTGTTTGATTTTTAATATTCACCTACTAAGTGTGCACCATGGGTTTTTGATTTTTCATGGGAGCTCGTTGTAGTGAAACCTTGGGTTGAGCATAGTTGACTATTTTGATGTTAATGACACCATCATTGGTGACATTTTTGTTTTTATTCAACCATTTTACCTTATCCATTGCATTCTTGTTGGTGTTCATTTGGGTGGGATCTACAAGGATTCCTATCTTGACCAATTTTTTCTCACATTGAACTCCTCGTTCGATGAGTTGCTTAAAATTTGGAGTGAGTTACAATTTTGTTGTGAATGACATATCTAGGATCAGATTGGAAATGAACATGGATATTAGGTCTTGTTTAGGAACATCATACATTATTCATTTTGTCGTGTTCCTCCATCTTTGCAAGAATTTAACAATGGATTTTTCATATTTTTGCTTAATATCACAGAGGTCCTTGATGTTGACCTTGAATTTTATGTTATGATAGAAGTGAGCAATAAATTTGTCAGCCAATTCTCCCCATGATTGAAAGCCATGGGGTAGGTGTGAGAACCACTCAATTGATGGTTCGGCTATCTACTATGTGGAAATAATCAGATTAGGTAAGTTTCATCATGTGCAACATCAATGTAGCTAGCAAAGAAATCTCTGATATGCTCTACAAGGTTGGTACTATGTCTGTATTTGTCAAATTCGGGCATCGAGAAGTGAGTAGAAAATAGAGACATGTGAAATGAGAGATCAAATGGGTATGGATACAAGTCCTCTGATTTGTAAGACTTGTTTTTCCCTTGATTTTTCATGTCTATCATTTGTGTTTGTAGACTTTGCACTTTTTGTATCAGCATGTTTGTTTGAGAATGAGGAATGTTCCCAAGATTGAATCTTTGTGTCATGGTAGGTATAAGGTTTCGCCTTTATGTTCCTTGTGTTGGGACATATGGTCTATTCCATGGGACTTGTTATTGATTTCCTAGTGTGTGATTATGATACTGGCGAATTTGATTGGTCCAAGGTTGTTGTTGTTGTTGTTGAGATCCCTGTAGGAATAAAGGTGTAGTCTTTGGTGGATGTTGACTAAATGTTGGTCCCACAAATATTGACCCAAACCCAGCTAGGATAGAGTAAAGTGTTTGAGTAGTTGCAAATGAGTTGTTTCTTCTCTATGGAATTAAAGACACGTCATGAGTGCTTTATTTAAAATTCCATGAGGCTGATACTTGAAATAAACTAACGACTAGCGATGCACTCAGTTGGGAGCCTATCATGCTTTGGGTAGATGATGTTATAGCTTGATTGGCAGAGCTAGTTTTGTTTGACACAGTCTGCACTAATGTCATTGTCATTGATGATGGAAGAGACATAATTTGTGATATCACAGGATCTATTTGAGAGGTTTGAGTTGTTCTTTGCCTTGCTAGAGGGTTTTCAGGCCATATTATTGACATGTTGACTTCAGCGGGGATTTTGACTCCCTTTTTAATCAACATGGCTAGAAATATTTCAGGGTTTCTCTCCACAACAACATAAAATACTTGTATGGAGTAGGCATCTTTCTCTATGTCTTCAAGATCTTCCTTCGTGACATCTTGAAACATCATTTGTATATGGGGAGCATGAGGAATATGATGCATATTCTCAATGTAAAGAGAAGGATTAGTGTTTTTGAATGGCTCTTCCTCTCACTCTCTTTCCCATGGGGAAAATTAGTTAATATAGGATTCACCGAGTTGATTTCTAGCCTTTGACCTAGTATAAGGTCCTCCATAGGGTGTGAGAGACATGGTATTATCCAGGTTTTGAACTAAAATAAGTGATATAAAGAAAAGAAAAAAGCATAACCTCTTGAGGAGAGTCTGAGTTATGTTTGACAAGGGTAATTCTAGGGATATATTTTTACTTCTCTTGATCTCATATATTTAGTGATGTAAGATATTGATTCTAACTCTTGCCTTAGATGAGACAAAACTGCTAATAGAGATTGATGAAGTTGAGATAACAGGATCAAGATAATCTAGTCTAAACTTTTGAACTATCAATGGTAAACAATAGCCAAACTGTCAAATAGGGATGATCTTAGATGTTTTGAGATTCACACAATTTTTTTGTCATTTCTTGGGATATGCACACTGTTCTTTCACATGAAATGGGGAATCTTTTCCAAGCTTTTTAGACTGATCAAAATTCATAGTGCTGACAAAGGAATCCAAAATTTCTAATAGAATAAATGCACAAGTTGATAGGTCGATTGTGGAAAAACTCCACTAATTAGGGAAGAATGCTAGGTCAATTGCAGTAGATTTTCAGTGATTGCGACAATTAAAGGATCAATTGCAAAAATAAAGATCTCAATTACAGTAAAACTCTGTCAATTGTGGCAAACTTTTGTCAATTATGGAAAAGTGCGACAGTCTTGAAAATGATAGGAATTGGGAATCTGTCTAATAAAAAAATGATATCTCTCAAACAGTGATGTGATTCTGAAATAGATTTTGGTTGACACACTAGACCTCAAACATGTTTGACTCATTTTGATAGTTTTTATGTTTGTTTTGCATTTTGGAAACTGGTTATATAGGAAAGAACAATAGACACAGTGTTTTGAAGATCCAAGAATGAAATGTGTATGTTCTATGTTTCCCCACTTTTGTTCTACATACCTTCAAACTAAAGTGGATGTTTAATGTGTAGTACTGGTCTTGAAAGCTTCGGGTAAGTCCTGATTCTAAATCTAGCTATCCTCTTCGGCTAGGAGGCCTTTATCATATTTCCCTAAATTGCCTTCCCTTTTGTGAGCCGGAGTGAATTTGTATCTGAGATCCTCTTTCATTGGGTAGGTTGAGTTCTCAAATCTGGTAAAGGTCATATTTTGAAGGATTATAACATTGGTTTTATATGCATTTGAAGTATTTTTCCTTAACATTCCCTTTTGCAGAATTGGAGGAAAATTGGTTCTGAGCTTCTCCTTGGTGGAAAATCACTTATAGGGTACATTTTTTGCAATTAACAAACTTAAAAGTATCAAAGGTCAGTGAAAGTTAAAAATGAGAGATTTGGGAATAACAAAGTTTTGGGCATTCAGATCAAATCTATTTCAGGCAAAAGGAATGATTGAACAAGGAACAATTCAAGATGCAAGCTTACAGGAAGAAAAGAGGAAAATGTCTTCTCCGCTACTCTAATAGGCATGTTTCAACCTGCGTGGTACATTTCCTGCCAAACCATTAAAATGGAGGGATTTTGAAGAATAATCGATCTCATGAGTAATCCAAGGCATAACAAAAGCAATTAAACCAATCACATATCACTCCAACATCTCGATAGGCTAAAATTCTCCTTCAACAGATTTTTAAGCTGAGAGCACTCCAAAAGTATTTCTCCACCCAAAGGGGAAGCGGAAAATTAATTTTCCACTACTTCTAAAAATTTATTGTTGCGGTAACTAAAGTGAAAGGATGTTTTTGTTAGTGATAACTGAGAGGGGGGGGGGGTGAATCAGTGGCCTCAAAAATTTATCCTTTAAGCTTTAATCCACCAATCAATACACCTAAGATTATTAAGTCCCTACAAGATCTATGCCTTTGAAATACTTGAAATAAATAACTGTTTGTCGGTTTACCTTATCTGTCCTTATTCTCCTTGATTACCGATAAGTTTTAAAACAATAAGATAATAAACCATACACACATAACACATGGATTTTAACATGGAAACCCTGTTAAAGGAAAAAACCACTGGGATCGGTACCCCAGATTTTCACTCTTCTAAAGTGAGCCCTGTTAGGAGCCAACCCTGTTAAAGGTTACAAACACACTGTTAAGTGAGACCTTGTTAGAGGATTTTTATACATAGATTGTCTCTAAGTATCTGGCATCTATGCTACCATCCTTTAATTAGCCTTTAGACTGTCAATAGGCTTTATGCTAATCTTACTACCATCCTTGAAACAACCTCCTTCTTAGACTATCAATAGGATTTAGGGAAGACCGATGCTACTATCACGAATCAACCTTTTTGGTAATCTGTTAGGATATACCTCAATTATAGAAGATGGTTAAGTCCTACTTTGTTAAGACACTTAATGCTTCAATGGTTAAACTGAAACACAATGACATGTTTCTAATGCAACTTTGAATTGCAGATATTTATATCTATTTACGTACATTACCTCTCTGATCAATGTATCAGTTCAATTCCTTGGTACTTTACACTTTCTACTCTGTGATGATGTGCTTCACTATTTGTTGGTGTCTGCAGAATTCTTAAGCTCTCCTTTAGCTTGATTGATTAGGACTATATGAAGCTTAACCTTCACCAGTTTCTCTTCAGTACCTTCTTTAAATTCACTACCCTGTGTATTTCATTTCTTGCAGAAATGAATTATGCTTGTCTCTTATATAGACATGATATTCCTTAATTCTTGATTCTTGATTCTTGATTCTTGGCGTGAAAAACAATCCAGCCAATTTGATTTATGGCTTTAAATCCTAATTTATCTCGTAGTTATCTTCTTTCCAACTATATAAATCAATTACTTTAACTGTGGTCAAATAAAAGAAATAAAATAAATAGTTAAGTCTATCTTTAAGCTCTGCCAACCAGATATTTTGTCATTTTCTGATCTCTCTGTTCTGTCAGTCAATTCTGTAATTCATCGCTGGTGACAACCGCCAGTTCTGTCGGTGCAACTTTAGTTAGCTTTAGAATCTCCATCCATCAGGCATCATTGGATCTTGCTCATTGGGAAACACTATTTTCAGCTCCTCAGGCATTCTGTGATTCTACTTCGACAGGAAACACTTTCTTCTGCTTGTCAGGCATCACTATGATTTTTTCTCTATCTTTACCGATGGTGTGCACTTTGTCAGTGTAGTCTGTCACTTAGTGAATACTTGACTTTTATGCATTACTAAAAGCATAACCATTGTTTCATTGATTCGCTAAAGTCTTTGGCATTATGTACATGACTGTATAGATGATATCAAGTTGACATCAATGACAATACAAACCATTAAATGATTTAATATCTTGCATCATCTTCAACTTAACATTATCAAACATTCAATCAATTACATGTCATCAATCTCTCCCTTTGGCATTGATGGAAACATACTATATTATCACACTATACTATTTCTAATACAACATGAAATACAATTGTTGAGATTCATCAATTTACCAAACAGTTTGTTTTGATAACTAATAAAAATGTTTGACTACCAGTAAGCTCTGTGTTAGCTTAGGTTTGATTCTTGCAGCTTTTTGTGTTTCTTCTTCTGATGTATTGTGTCCTTTGTCATTGTCAATTTCTCTCTCTTCCTCTTTGATGTCTTTGTCTTTTCTTTGCAACATTGATACAAATTCTCTCCCTATGGATATGATCTCTCCCATTTTTGAGTAATCTGATAATGAATAGTTTATGATGATAATATGGATACATTCTCTCCCATTGACAACAATGCCAAACAAATATTTGACATTCTGTCAAACAATTTTTTTATCCATAATATATTCCTTGAATTTTCCTTATCCATCATCAATATAACAATATGTTCTAGTGCTCGATTTTGATATATACCTTTATGTATATAGATGTAGCTTTGAAGTTTATTTTTTGCTTGCATCAATTATGAATGATATTCTGATAACATATGGTTGATGCAGTCTTCAGTCCTTTTACTCATTGGTAGACATGGGTTTGACCCCTAGTCTTTTTCTTAGGTACTCAAATGTATCCTTGGGCAGTGGCTTGGTGAAGATATCAGCCAATTATTCTTTTGATTGCACATATTCAAGTATGACCTCTTTTTCTTGAACTTTTTCTCTCAAATAATGATACTTGATGGCAATGTGTTTAGTCTTTGCATGCATGACTGGATTCTTGGAAATATTTATTGCACTGGTATTATCACAATAGATAATTATTGATTCTATGATCTTCATATGCATACCTTCCAGCAATTATTTGATCCATGCAATATTTGAGCAGTTTGCAACAGCAACAACATATTCTACTTCTGTAGTAGACTGAGAGATGCATCCTTGCTTCTTGCTAATCCATGTGACAAGTCTATCACCCATAAAGAATGCTCTTCCAGTTGTGCTCTTTCGGTCATCAAGATTTTCAGCCCAATCAGCATCGATAAACACTTTAAGTTCAAATTTGCCTTCTCTTCTATACCATAAGCCAAATTCCTTAGTATTCTTCAAATATCTTAGAATTCTTTTCATAGCAGTTATATGTGATTCCCTGGGGTTAACAGAAAATCTAGCAACAATTCCTACTGCATGTGCAATATCTGGTCTAGTGTGTACAACATACATGAGTTTTCCTATCATTGATCTATATAAGTCTAATTTACCTCTATTTTCTTGTCTTCCTTTTTTAATTTGCATCCAATAGCCATCGATGTTCCAACAGGTTTGGAATCTTCCATCTTGAATATTTTCAGAACTTCTTTGATGTATTTGGACTGTGTGATGAAAATACCTTCACTTTGTTGAATGATCTGTAAACCAAGAAAGAACTTGATCTCTCCAAACATAGACATCTCAAATTATTTTCTCATCTCATCAGAAAATGATTTGCATAGCATATCATTGCCTCCAAATATGATATCATCAACAAATATTTCAGCAATCAAAGTGTTAGCATTAGTATCTTCTTTCAAATAAAGATTATTGTTTTCACTGGTCCTCATGAATCCAATACTTATTAGATAGGAATGAAGTCATTCATACTAGGCTCTGGGAGCTTGTTTTAATCCATATAAGGCTTTGTGAAGTCTACATACCATGTTCCTCTTGTCTGGATCCACAAACCCTTCTGGTTGCTCAATGTGTACCTCTTCTTCAAGTATTCCATTTAGGAATGCTGACTTGACGTCCATTTGATATACTTTGAATCCTTTATATGTAGCATAAGAAAGTATAATTATTACTCCTTCTAGCCTAGCAATAGGTGCAAAGGTTTCTCCATAGTCTATACCTTCCTCTTGTGTATACCCCTTGCATACTAGTCTTGCTTTGTCCCTTGTGACTTCTCCATTCTCATTTAGTTTGTTCCTGAATATCCATTTTGTACCGATGACATTCTTGTCATCTGGTCTTGGCACAAGTGACCATGTCCTGTTCTTCTCAATCTGTTCAATCTCATCATTCATAGCACTTATCCATTCCTCATTATCTAGTGCAACATTGACAGATTTTGTTTCAAACTCACAAATTAAGCAATTTGCATTTAAAGACTTACTTCTTGTTCTTGTACCAACTTTCTTATCTCCTATGATCTGGTCCTTTGGATGGTTCCTTCTTACATATCTTGCAAGTACAAGTACAACTCTTTGTATATCATCTTGATCTTCATTACCTTGCATATTATCTTGATCATTATACTGACCGTCAGTAACAACATTCTGACTGTCGCTTGCAACATTCTGTTGTTCTGGATTTAAGCAATGTTGCTCAGGTAAAGTTATGGGTTCTTCACAGTACACAAACTTGTTGTATTCCTCTGGTTCTTTTGTGCTTTCTAGCTCATTATTTTATGCAAATTCGTCAATCTTCACATTTGCACTTTCAACTATTTTGTTAGAAGCCTTGATTAGACATTTAAAAGCTTTGCTTTTGGTAGAATACCCCAGAAAAATACCTTCATCACTTTTGGCATCGAGCTTTCCATTTCTATTATCTTTTAAGACATAACATTGACTACCAAATATTTTGAAGTAACTTACATTGGGTTTTTTACCTTACCATAGCTCATAAGGAGTCTTCTTTGAGTCCTTCTTCAATTGTACTCTGTTAAGTGTATAGACAGTAGTGTTAACAACTTCTCTTTAGAAGATCTAGGTGACGTTCTTCTCTATCTTCAGTGTTCTTTCATAGTCAACTATTGATCTGTTCCTTCTCTCAACAATCCCATTTTTTTGTGGTGTTCTTGGTGCAGAAACCTATCTTTTTATACCATGCTCATTACAAAAATTAGTGAATTCATCTGATATAAATTATCCTCCTCTATCTGATCTCAAACATTTCAGATCTTTACCACTTTGTTTCTCTACCATAGCCTTGTACCATTTAAACATCTTGAATGCTTCAGATTTTTCTTTTAGAAACATGACTGTCATCATTCTAGAGTAATCATCAACAAAGAGAATAAAATATCTTTCTCCCTAATAGCTCTTTGTCCTCATAGGTCCACATAAATCAGTATGGACTAATTCTAGAATATCATCAGATGTATGGGTTTTTCTTTTGAAACTAGACTTTGTCATTTTACCTTTTTGACAATTCTTGCACA
>MU224838.1:855741-873648 GCA_018584345.1 Thuja plicata | reverse complement strand
CTGATTCATTGAAGATCTTTGCCTTCTTGTTCTCAAATGCTACTCTGTGACCTGAATTATTCAGCTGAGAAACACTCAACAGATTATATTTCAATCCTTTTACCCAATAAGCATTTTCACATTTAATTATTTTATTCAGCATTACTATTACTTTACCTTCAATTTGACAAGGTGTATCATTTCCCATTCTTACTGTACCACCTTTATAGTATTCAAAAGTATTAAACTTTTCTTTGTCACCAGTCATATGGTGAGTGAAAATACTATCTATAATCCAGATATCATTCTTACTAATCTTAGATATGAGTACAATTTCTTCATACCTTTCATATTCATCTGAATCATCCTTCACAACTATAAATACTATCTCAATATCATCATCTGGTTTGGTGTCAGTATCTTCATCTTTGGAAGCAGCTAGATAGCTAGACTTCTTGCCTTTGTCCTTGTAATCTTGAGTATCATTTTGTTCTGATCATTAGTAACCTCTGTAATCTTTGTTATCACCTCTGTTAGATTTCTTCTCAAAAGATCTGTTATCACTTCTGTCATCTTTTCTTTTGTTAGGACATCTTGCAGCAAAGTGTCCAATCTCTTTACAATTGAAACATACAAGTGGTAACTTTCCTTTGTATTTACCTTTCCCTCTTTGCATTCTTCTTTTCATGAGTGCTTCTATTTCATCTAGATCTTCTTCATCACTTTCGCTTTCACTCTCTCTTCTAGATGAGTGTCTCTGACTAGATTTGCTTATTCTCATAGAAGACTTAAATGCAGACTCTAAACTTGGTAATACACTGTTATCAAAATTATTCATCTCAAATGAAATCAGTCTATTAATCAAGATATCAAGAGTGACTGTATTGTTTGCTACTGCTCTCATTTCTTGAATAGCAGAGACTCTAATAGCATATATAGGAAACAAGGTTCTTAAGATTTTACTTACCACTATCTCCTCTTCAAGTGTACCTCCAATGCCTCGTATAACATTGACTACTTTTATTCTTGTGCTATATTGAGTGATGTTTTCACCTTCTTTTATTCTGAGATCATGAAAATTTCCTCTAAGGCTTTCTGCCTTGGCTCTCAGAACATTTGTATCACCTCCATGTACAAGCTTTAGCTTATCCCACATTATTTTTGCATTTTTTCAATCTTTGACATCCTCAAATTTAGCATCAGAGAGTGAGGCAAAAATCTCTATAACCATGCAGTTATGTTCATGCTTTACTCTCAATTGATCTACCATCAATGCTCCTATAGGAAGCACATATTTAGTATCTAAGTATTGAATAATATCATTTCCAATACGTGATAAGTGGAGTTTTATTCTACTTTGCCATGAAGAAAAATTATCTTTGTTCAACTTGGGCACATCTCGTCTGTTCATCTTGTGATCTTTACTTAGGTCTAGAAACCTTCCTTCTAAGCACACAAACTCTGATACCAATTGTTAGTAATAACTGAGAGGGGGGGGTGAATCAGTGGCCTAAAAAATTTATCCTTTAAGCTTTAATCCACCAATCAATACACCTTAGATTATTAAGTCCCTAT
Organism: Thuja plicata; assembly: GCA_018584345.1. NCBI lineage: Eukaryota > Viridiplantae > Streptophyta > Pinopsida > Cupressales > Cupressaceae > Thuja > Thuja plicata. The sequence goes on along the minus strand of MU224838.1, from coordinate 872,094 downwards.
AAGATGTATGCCTCCTTTGAAATACTTGAAATAAATAAATCTCAGTAGGTTTACCTTGTCTGTCCTTATTCTCCTTGATTACCAATAAGTAGTAAAACTTATTTACCGATACTTAGTAAATATATAGAGTATACCAATCAATCCAGAAATTCATATGTGAAATATAAAAAAATAAGGTAATAAACCATACACACATAACACATGGATTTTAATGTGGAAACCCTGCTAAGGGAAAAAACCACTAGGACTGGTACCCCAAATTTTCACTCTTCTAAAGTGAGCCCTGTTAGGAGCCAACCATATTAAAGGTTACAAACACACTATTAAGTGTGACCTTGTTAGAGGATTTTTATACATATATTGTCACTAAGTATCTGGCATCTACGATACCATCCTTGAATCATCCTTTAGACTGTTAATAGGCTTTATGCTAACCTTACTACCATCCTTGTATCAGCCTCCTTCTTAGACTATCAATAGGCTTTAGGTAGGACCGATGCTACTATCATGAATCAACCTTTTTGGTAATCTATTAGGATATACATCAATTATAGAAGATGGTTAAGTCCTGCTCTATTAAGAGACTTAATGCTTCAATAGTTAAACTGAAACACATTGACCTATTTCTAATGCAACTTTGAATTGTAGATATTTAGATCTATTTATGTACATTACCTCTTTGATCAATGTATCAATTCATTTCCTTTTTACTTCACACTTTCTTCTCTGTGATGTTGTGCTTCACTGTTCATCGGTGTCTACAGAATTCTTTAGCTCTCCCTTAGCTTGATTGATTAGGACTATATGAAGCTTAACCTTCACTAGTTTCTCTTCAGCATCTTCTTTCAATTCACTCCCCCATGTATCTGATTGCTTGTGGAAATGAATTATGCTTGTCTCTTATATAGACATGATATTCCTTAATTCTTGATTTTTGATTCTTGATTCTTGGCGTGAAAAACAATCCAACCAATTTGATTTACAACTTTAACTTCTGATTTATCTCATAGTTATCTTCTTGCCAACTGTATAAATCAATTACTTTAACTGTGGTCGAATAAAAAAAATAAAACATATAGTTAAGTCTATCTTTAAGCTCTACCAACTAGATATTTTGTCATTTTCTGATCTCTATGTTCTGTCGGTCAATTCTGCAGTTCGTCGCTGGTGACAACTGCCAGTTCTGTCGATGCAACTTCAGTTAGCTTCAAAATCTCCATCCGTTGGGCATCATTGGATCTTGCTCATCGGGCAACACTATTTTTAGCTTTTCATGCATTCTGTGATTTTGCTTCATCAGGAAATAGTGTCTTCTGCTCGTCAGGCATCATTGTGACTTTTTCTATGTCTTTACCGATGGTGTGCACTCCATCGATGTAGTCTGTCACTTAGTGAATACTTGAATTTTATGCATTTTTCAAAAGCATAACCATTGTTCTATTGATTCTTTGAAGTCTTTGGCATTATGTACATGACCGTATAGATGATATCAAGTTGACATCAATGACAATACAAACCTTTAACTGATTTAATGTCTTGTATCATCTTCAACTTAACATTATCAAACATTCAATTAGTTACATGTCATCAGTTTCTTAACGGCCCATGGGGGTAAAGTAATTAATTCAAATAAAGCCATTTTACTCCATACTGGACTTTTTCATTAATGTCTTAGTCTTTTCATTTGTGTGGCACGGGAAGTCAGCCATTAAACGGTAAGAATTCAAAAGTTATAAAAGCAGTGAGGCATTACAAAAAGGAACTACCATCTGTTTGATGAATTGTCTAAATTTGAAGCTCTTGATTATAGTTATTCCTTGCCCTTGCATTCTTGAGAGATATCCCTAATCCCAAGTCAGAATCAATTGAACCATGACCACTAAATTCACGGGATTCGATTGGATGAACGACATCACCACTGATTGGCATAAAATAAAAAACACGTCCTTTAAGTTCTTTGAGATGCAAAACTTCCAAAGCAGATTGAAGGTGGACCAGATGCATCTTGTCACTAAGAAACTAAAGGAAAGTGGGTTGGTCGAGGCTACTATTTTTCCCATCGTAGTTCAAGCTTCAGAGCTGGTTCAAGAATGTATAGCTTGATACAATCTAGACACTAAGAAAATTTTGCTTCCCAATGACACAGTCTCTCTCTCCATTGATCGAGACTCCATCCAGAACTCCTTGTGCTTTCCAAAGCAGGACGACTATTCAAAAATGACATATAGCTGGGTGGTTACCGAGTATGGAGAAAAGAAGGATATGTGGAAGAAGGAAATAATGAAGTCATGGTTTCAATAGCCGAGGAGTGCCAAGGGAAAGTTTCCTAAAACATTACATGGCACAAAATTGAAGCCAGAAATCATGGATATCTTGGTACTACTCCACAGGATCAGAGGTGAGAGTGACACACTAAATTTTGTTGAACATCATTTCTTCTTAGTCTAGGTGATCTATTCTCAACACCATTTCATCGATTGGGCTCTTATGGTAAGTGAGAATCTCTCCAATGCCCTAAGTAGAGCTAAGCTTCAGAATGAGTTCAACAAGTCTTTAGTTATTTTATATATTGGCCATAATTCAAATTTGGCTAGGGCTTCCTAGATTAGAAGAGTTCCCAAAAGATGTTAAAAGCTATGCATTTTCCCCTGTCTACAATTACATAACATTTATGTTGAATATCTCAGAGTTAACGATGCACTTACAATGAGACTGTGCAAGGAGCTACAAGGTTTCCCAGAAAGGATATTTTCTCTTGAATCCATGGCTTTTATAAGCCAGTTTGGGTGCTTTTTCATTCAATTTGTGGATTTCTCATATATTCATCTTGTAGGATTTGATAACTTCCCTTTCAAGTTGCCCTGATATCCTGATGATATGATCATGCTTGTCAAGGTGATGAGGTGGGAACTCCATGTGAATTTGATCTATGCTGATGCTAAGAAGAAGGGCGATGATTTCCCGATGACCATTGGAGCTTACAGTTGCACATCCCGGTCTGAGGCAAAGAATGTTCTGAAGACATTCTCAAAGAAGTTTTAGCTGAAGACATATAATGTCTTGAGGCTGCAGTATGATCCTATAAATTATGCTTGAGATTTCTTGGAAATGAGTCATACAATTCATCATTTTGATGATATTGAAGACTACTGGGCTAACTACAAAGATGACTTAGAGAGTACAGAAAGGTTCTATGCTAGGTTAACTATTAAACAAATCAAAAGGTTCAAATTTAACATTGCTGGAGAGGGGCTAAATGATGATGGCCAACATATGCATGATAGTGCATATTTGGAGAAGATTAAGCCCCTTCCTATAAGCTCCAAACCCATGCTAGGTAAAGCTATTAATGACTTGCAGACCTTGATGGGTGGAATCTACAAAAGAACAAAGCAGTGGGTCAAATAGACAGTAGGAAGAAGGAAAAGGTCAGAAAGGAAGCCTCCTTCTCAGCAAACCCTAGCAAAAGATAATTCAAGCACTGCAGAAACTTCTTCAGTAACAATCCCAAATATGGCTAAAAGATCAACCCAACCAGAGGGTGGAGGGGATGAACCTCCTGAGAAAGAAATCCCACTAGAGAAAACTTGTGGAGAGGGTCTGCTTCCAGACATCAGGTTGACAGAAGAAGAAATTTCTATAGATCTGGCCAAGCCTACAGAAGAGCCCACTAAAGGTGTAGGACCTCAAAAATTAGTTAAAGCTAGTGTTGTAGATACACATTTTGACACTTTGACCCAAGATACTCCAAGGTGAAGATCCCATGTTGTAGTAGAGGTGGGTGAAGATAACTCCAATACCTTAGCCACATAATCAGATGAGAGGGTTGGGAAGCAATAGGAAGCTACTCAAGTCATTAGATTAGTTTCCTCCTCTCATACTTTAGTAAAATTGTTTACTTCCAGACCCAAAGATACTCCTCCAGTGACTAGGAAGTTGTTTATAGAAGGATTGGTCTCTGCTTCCAAAGTTACTAGTGCTGAATTATGGATAGAAAATACTTTGGAGCACAAAAGGAAGAGAGCAAAAGAGGTGACTTCCAAGAAAGAGACTCTTTCATGGGCCTTACAGCCCAATACCACTGTGAGTAATGTAAAGAAAGTGAAGATGATGTCTACACTAGGATGAGATCCTGAAATTGGGCATTTCACTATAGAAGTGGTCAAGCCTACGAAGGAGGGTAGATTCAAGGATATGACTACCTCTGATTTTCAGTTGTAGTCATTTGATATTGGGTTGGCTCGTCATGATACTAAGGTAGATTAGTGGAAGTCTACCAATGTGGTAATAGAAAAAGAGCTTGAAGAGCTCAAGGCTACTAAAGTCAACTTAAAGTAGAAGTAGCCGAGCTAACTAACTTCATTAGAAAGCTTATCACTCTGATCACAAGTGTTCCCAGTACCCAGACCACTTTTGATCCCAGTGTTGTGGATAACAAAGCCATCATAGCCAAGTTTAAGGAGGATAGACACTTCAAGCAGATTGACAAGAGGTGGATCAAGAGGCTCAAATCTGAGGGATTGGTAGTTGTTGAGAAACTGGGTAGTGCTCTCCTAAGGCTAGAAATAGAGAGGAATACTATTGACAAGATTTTGCAGACTCTCAAATCAGAGAGAGTGAGATGTCAAGAATGCATAGTAATGTTGCACGTGGTGGTTAAAATGAAGACCAAGGAGACATTAAAGGCCAAGATCTTGCAGAAAGGAGATGAGCCTTTGATCAAGTGGCTTAAAAGACTAGAATTTAAGATCAAGATAATCATCCAAGCTGAAATAGGGTTGCAACAAATAGATGTCAAGATCGAGGAGGAGCAGAACAAACATTTTAAAATCCTTCAAGGTCTGCACATGAAACCATAGACAAGCGGTTAGGGAAAAGAAATGATTGGATTGGCTAGTATGTAGAAATCATTTTCTGAGCCTGGCCAAAGAACATTCCAGATGGAAAATCAGACATACTAATGCCCATATCAATAAGCATAAAGACCTCATCTCGATCATTACAGTTGTCATTGCCTATAGGGCTAAATTAGACAATGATAAGTAAACGGGAGAATAGTTAGATTCTCCCCACTTGTACTAGATTTTGATATTTATTGTAATGGATAAAATTTTGTTTATCCTTTCTTATTTGAGAAGTAGAACCATTTTGGTTACCCTTCTATAACGGTCCAACTCTGGAACCCTATATGTACTATTTTCCAAATCAATCAAAGGGTCAGCTAAATTTTGGTGTGAAAGATACCATTTTGCTGAGTCAAATTTGTATGTCTAAATGCCATTTCTTTAATTGCCCCACTGCATTGCATTTATCTGTCTATTAAATTTGAATGTTTCTTTGGAATTAGATTTACAGTTCATGGTTGAACCAGAATTATGTATTATGATTTGATATAGTTAATTACGGGGAAATCTTGTGTTATTCTAAGTTTGGGAGATGTTCCTCTAAAATAGATTGATTCGTTGTCACTTTATCATTAAATCTTTAAGTCTTGCATTTGCATTTTCATTATTGGTTATTGCATTACCAGTTTTAAGAATTCATATGACTAATGAACTCTTGAAATTGGCAAAATTTAGAATTGAATTTCTCCTGCGCGAGCTATTTCCTGTCTACGTTTAGCTTGGTTTACCTTTTCTATTCTCGGGTCAAGAACATAACCCTGTTAGAATAGGAAGGATCAATATTCATTGAAGATCATTTACATGAGGGAGCTGTACCTTTAAATTAAGAGGGAAATTAGTTGTTTAGTCACAATTTCCCAACTGTTGTATTCAATTGCTCCTAAATATTTGGGTATTTTAGAGTTAAAGTGAAAGAACAATCTATTTACCAACAAATTTTTGGTGACTCTACTGGGGAGATGAATAGTCATTATACCAGAAGCATACCATGAGGAAAGATGGTGCTTCCCCATGAAAACATAGTTCCTATGCTCCAACTGAATCTTGCTTTCCAAGATGATCAATAGGATCTCATTTCCTTACTGAATACTTTTGTCTGGAAATACAAAAGAAACACTAAGCACTATAGAAATTCCATTCAAGTGCTAGAGCATGAAGAAGCTAGGACAAAAGCACTTGATTAATTGATCCGAAGGAGAAATTTGAGAAGGACATGATGCCAAGTAGAGCATGAAGATAGACTAGAAGACTAGTTGGAGCCCTAGAGCCCAAGAGGTTTCATAGGAGTGCAAGGAAAGAAGGTGGTACGGACCCAGTTTTTGAGAGACTTGCAAACCTTGATTTTTTTCTACTTCAAGTAGCCCATCGAAAGAAAAGAAATAATAAGAGAAAAAGTAGACCTCCTTCACCTCCCAAACAATAAAATCTTTTTTCTACCACTTGTCAAGTGTTAACTTGAGTAATTTCTCCTCCTATTGTCAATCTAACACCCTATCTACTTCCAGTAGTTATGGCTCTTCCTTGGGCCACTGCAGTTTGACCATTACAATTAGCAACATATAATCCCCTTCACTTAGGTTCAAGAAAAAATTTCCCCAAATTCTCTGGAGATCGGAAAGTATCTACAGATGAACACATTGTTGTATTCTTTGCTTCAGTTAATATCTTAGCAGTATGAGAAGAAGATGTGGTCGTCAGATTATTCATTAAAACCCTTATTGAAGGTGCTGCTGATTGGTTCCATCACTTGCCCAATTCTTCTATCACAGATTGGGATTTTATGAGAGCTTCTTTTGAAAGAAGATTTCAAACTGCTGAAGATGAACATACCTTACTGACACAATTGACTTCTATCAAGAAAGAGCCTTCAATTAGGATGAGGGATTTTGTGGCTAAATTTAAAAAGCTTGTAAATCGTATCCCAGCAGCTGACAGGCCTACTGTAGGGAAATTGAGAAATTTTTTCATAAGTGTTATGCCTCTTGACATCAGTTATGATTTGAGAAGAACAAATCCAACCACTTTGGACCTTGCCCAAATGACTGCGGTGGAGTTAGAAGACCATATGATATCGATAGAAAAATGGAAAAGAGAAATACAATCTAGAGCCAGTACTAGTAACACTACATCATCAGATGAGATGATTCAAAAATTATCCAATGAATTCATCGCCTTCAAGAGGCAGCTTCCTAGATTTAATAATACCTATCAGTGAAACTTTCAAGAGCAGCTTCGAAGAAACAATGATGGGAGGAATGTCGATGGAAAGACATCAAAATTAACACCTCCACCATAGAGGCTAGCTATAGAAGCTCCTCCTAAAAGGGGGAACATGTGTGTATTTCACCTAATGAAAAATACTGATGGAGAAAGTTGCCCCGATGTAGTTCATGCTTGGCAAATGCATCAAACTGATGAGTGGAATGCTGAAGTATCTAGAGCTGCACCAAATTCGTACTCACATGGTGACTCTGAAAACATATATTTAGAGTAAAAATCAGATTTAGAATGAGAAGTGACATGTTATGCTACCATAGATGGGACCTCCTACACAGTCTTGACCCAGAGTCAGAAAGATAAGGGCCCCACTTCCACATCTACACCAAAGAATAATGAGGCATCTACTTCCAATTCTAAGGAGGCCAATCAAGGAGTAAGGATTCTACAACTAGGTAAGGAGAAAAACTCTTTTGACATTATTCAATTCTATAGAGATTCCAGAACTCAGATTTCCCCCATAGACTATCTTAAGTCTAATCCTGTAGAACTGCAAAATCTAGTAGATTACTGTAAAGAGGGGAATCATAATTTAAAGCATAATTTCATGACTAATGTAGAAAATGAGTTTATATTTGCAGACCCAATTAAGAAAGGTGATTCATTGGTGTTGGCTACTTCCCTAGGCCAAAATCCAGACCCATTCTATGTGTCATTATATATTAATGGTTGCAAGTTAAGCAACTGCATAATAGACTTAGGAGCCTCTAACAATGTAATACCATTGACCGTAGCTATAGCTTTAGGTCTTACCCTAACTAAATCCCATGGTAGGTGTTACTCTATGGATTCCGAAAAAGTACCCTTGGTTGGCCAAATCAAAGATGCCCAAGTGGCCCTAGAGACCTAGGAGGGGAAATAAATTTGGATTGGTCTCAAGACTTAATTCCAGTGGGTAATAAAAGGATAAAACTGGCTCCAGAAGAGAAAGCTAAGTTACAATGCTAAAATCTGATGACCCTAAAGCCCAAATTTTGTATCAAGAATAAGAATTTGGTAACTATATGTTGTTTACTAGAGATCATGGTGAGGAAATGGAACCTAGAGAAGAAGATAAGTATTCTTTTGCTAAAGAAAAGCTACCCCAGGTCTGGACTCTTGAATTTGATGGTAGTTGTGCATCATCGGGATCTGGCACAGGCGTGGTCTTGATATCACTAGATGGAGTATGTGAGCCCATGGCTTATAAATTAGAGTTCAAAAAGACCAATAATACAGCTGAGTATGAAGCCCTACTATTAGGAATTATTGCTAAAAAAGAGAAGGGTGTGAAAATATTGAGAGCTTGAGGCGACGTGGAGTTAATCGTGCACCAAGTCAAGAATCAATACTCTGTAAAAAATCACAGATTAAAAAACTACAGGAATAGAGTATCGGATGAAATAGAAGCATTGGATGTATTCTTTATTGAGTCTGTATTGAGAGAATTGAATTCCAAGCCAGACTCTTTAGCAGTGTCAGTCTCATTACTCCTCCCTCACCCAGAGTTCAAGGATAAGAAGTACCAAGTAGAGGTTGTTTATCGACCATCTGTGCCTGATAATGTACAAGATTGGAAAGTGTTGTAAGATGAAAAGAACCTCCTCCTCTTTTTGGAGAGCAATGGAAACTTCCATAAAGATGCTCCTAGTGATCATAAAGAAAACTTTCATGACAAGCGGAAGGACAAGTTAGAGGTCATCCAATTGCAAGGTAATATCATCCCTCCCCACTTAGTTACACTTTAAAAACTCTTCAACATACATGATACTTTTGTTAAAAAGAAGAGAATATAAATAGTTCCTACCATTAGCGAGTATGAAGGAATTAATATTGGAAGTGAAAAGGACCCCAAGATGATCAATATTGGGAAATACTGCACTGAAGAAGAAATGGAAGAGGCCAAGAAACTCTTCTTGGAATACCAAGATGTTTTCTCCTAGAGTTATGAAGATCTGAAAAGTTTTATGAATGGGAAATTCAAACACTAGATTCCCTTAAAACCTGAGGCTGCCCCGTTCAGGAAGAAATAAAGGAATTACAATCCAAAATTTGCTAATGTGATATTTAGGGAACTAGATAAAATTCTTAAAGAAAGGATTATCTACCCTATCCATCACTCTACCTAGGTGGAAAATATCGTGCCTATGAGGAAGAAGAACAAAGAAATAAGTATCTGCGTAGACTTCATAAATCTTAACTAGTCTCCTCTGAAAGACAATTATGCCCTCCCCAAGTTGGATAACTTATTACAGACTGTGGCTAGAGGTAAGATGATGTCTATGTTAGATGGTTTCTTAGGGTACAATTAGATAGAAGTGGAGAAAGAAGACTAGCATAAAATGACTTTCATGACTCCATGGGGCACTTTTGCAAACTACAAAATGTCATTTGGGTTGATCAATGTTGGAGCTACCTTTCATAGAGGTATGGATCTTTCTTTCAGTGATATGAAGAAAAAAATAATTGGTATGTATCCCGAAAAATATTAGATCATATAAATGATTTAAGGAGAGTATTGTAAAGGTGTAGAGAGGACGGGATTTCACTGAATCCCAAAAAGTCAATTTTCTGTGTGACTAAAGGGAAATTTATGGGTCACATTGTTTCCTAGGAAGGCATAAGAATTGATCCAGAAAGGGTGAGAGAAATCCAACAATTGAGCTTACTTGTGAACAAAAATGGAGTGAAATCATTTTTTGGTCAAGTAAACTTTCTTAGAAGGTTCATTCCATATTTTTCTGAGATTACCAAATGCATAGTGGACATGATGAAAGGAAATGTAAATTTCAAGTGGAATGACTCTGGTAAACAATATTTCAAAAGAATCAAGAGTGCCATTGCCAATTCCCCGGTGTTATGTCATCCAGATTACAAGAAGGATTTCATAATTTATTTTTATTCTTCTGAACACATTCTATCAGCCATCCTCATGTAGGATAACGAGGAAGGAGTTTAAGCTCCTATTTCTTTCATAAGCACACCTCTAAAAAATCATGAGCTGAGATACTCTCAGACTGAAAAACATGCTTTTATAGTAGTAAAAGCTTTAAAGAATTTCAGATTCTACATTTTACACTCTCACTCTCTTGTATATGTCCCTGACATTGCAGTAAAAAGCATATTGCTTTAGCAGGACGTGGGATGTAATAATAGAGGACCGTGGGTGGCTAAGACTCAGGAATATGACATAGAAATCAAGCCCACTAAGCTGGTCAGAGGAAATGCACTGTACAAAGTGATGGTAGAAAACCAAGTGGACTAAGACCCTAAAAATATACAATTGGTCCTAGAAGTAGGTATGCAAGATCCCTTGTTTGAAAATATTGTGTATTTCTTGACATACAATGAATGCCCTGGAGGATTGACGTTGAAGCAAAGAAGAGATTTAAAACTGAAAGCTTCTAAATATATAATTTGGGAAGATAGATTGTATAAGAGATCTATAGATGGAACTTTCCTCCGGTGCATTGACAAACAACAACAAGAGAAGCTATTAAGGGTGTTTCATGATGAAGCTTGTGGGGGATATTTCTCCTCATTAGTTACTGCATTCAAAATATTGAGACAGTGCTATTACTGGTCAGGAATGTTTAGAGATGCATATCATTGGGTAGAAAGATGTGAGAAATGTAAAATGTTAACTGGAAAACCACAGTTAGCAACACTGCCCCTTAGACCAGTGATAATTGAAGGTCCTTTTCAATAGTGGGGTCCTGATTTTATTGGTCCTATAAATCCCACATCTAGCGTAGGCCATACCTACATAATCACTGTGAGTGACTACTTCATGAAATGGGTGGAGGCGAAAGAAACCAAGAAAAATACTTCGGAGGTAGTATGTGAGTTTATCAAAGAGAACATCCTGGTAAGGTTTGGTGTACCTATTAAGTTAGTTATGGATAATGCCCCATAATTAGCTTCTCAGAAAATTACCAAATTTTGTTTTGAGTATGGCATTATGATCAGTCACTCATTTGACTATTTCCCTCAAAGAAATGGTCAAGCTGAGTCTAGTAACAAAAATTTTGTGAGCATCAGGAAAAATCTTGTAGCAAACAACCAGAGAACTTGGCACAAGAAAATTTATGAAGCCCTCTGGGTAGACAGAGTGACTCCTAAAAGATCCATTGATGTATCTCCTTTTGAAATTGTCTATGGGATCAAAGCTAGTCTTCCATTGCCATTGGAACTGGCAACTTGAAAACTAAGAACAACAGTAGAAGATGGTATATATGAAGATGGTTTACAAAAGAGGATTCTTTACTTGAACAAACTTGAAGAGGAAAGGGAGAAAATGGTAGATCATATCACATGACATCAAATGTGTGTGAATAACTTGTTTGATAAAAAGAGTAGACACCAGAAATTTATGGAGGGAGATATGGTGCTATTATGGGACAAGCGCATGGAACCCAAAGGCATGCATGGAAAATTTGAAACACAGTGGAAAGGACCTTTCAAGATTCACCAAGATTTTGAGAATAATTATTTTAAATTGACCTATCTAGATGGTGAGGCACTACCCTAGACGTATAATGGTCATAACTTGAAGTTGTATTAGACCTAAATTTAAAACAGGTAACCCCTGTATTGTACAATAGTTACGTTTAGTTCCTATTTTTATTTTCCTTAGTTTGGTTTCCTTCCTGCTTTCCTTTCCATGTTTGCTTTAGTTTTGTTGTGAGCCACCTTTTTTTTGAGCTTTGTGAAACCAAAGATTTGAGTTTATTTCTTGGACATGTGAATGTCCAAGTCCCCAGATAGAGCCATCTGTTGCCCCACTTTTGTTCTACATACCTTCAAACTAAAGTGGATGTTTAATATGTAGTAGTGGTCTTGAAAGCTTTGGGTAAGTCCTGATTCTAAGTCTACCTATCCTCTTAGGCTACAAGGCCTTTATAAGATTTCCCTAAACTGCCTTCCCTTTTGTGAGCCGGAGGGAATTTGTATCTGAGATCATGTTTCATTGGGTAGGTTGAGTTCCCAAATCCGGTAAAGGTCATGTTTTGAAGGATTTCAACATTGGTTTTATATGCAGTTGAAGTATTTTTCCTTAACATTCCCTTTTGTAGCATTGGTAGAAAATTGGTTCTGAGCTTCTCCTTGGTGGAAAATCACTTACAGGGTGCATTTTCCACAATTAACAGACTTAAAAGTATCAAAGGTCAATGAAAGTTGAAAATGAGAAGTTTGGGAATAAGAAAGTTTTGGGCATTCAGACCAAATCTATTTCAGGAAAAAGGAATGGTTTAATGAGGAAGAATTCAAGATGCAAGCTTACTGGTGGAAAAGTGGAAATTAGGTTCTCTACTACTCTAATAGGCGGGTTTCAACTTGCAAGATATGTTTCTCACCAAACCATTAAAATGTAGGATTTTTGAAGAATAATCGATCTTGTGAGTAATCAAAGGTAGAAGGAAAGAAAATAAACCAATCACATATCACTCTAGCATCTCGATAGGCTAAAATTCTCCTTCAGCAGATTTTTGAGTAGAGATCACTCCAAAAGTATTTCTCCACCCAAAGGGGAAGCGGAAAAGTAATTTTCCTCTACTTCTAGAAATTTACCGTTATGGTAACTAAAGTGAAAGGATGTTTCTTAATGGCCCATAGGGGGTAAGGTAATTAATTCAAATAAAGCCATTTTACTCCATAATGGACTTTTTCATTAATGTCTTAGTATTTTCATTCTTGTGGCATGGGAAGTCAACTGTTAAATAGAAAGAATTCAAAAGTTATAAAATTAGTGAGGCATTACAAATAGGAATTACCATCTGTTTGACAAATTGTCTAAATCTGAAGCTCTTGACTATAGTTATTCCTTGCCCTTGTGTTTTTGAGAGATTTCCCTAATCCCAAGTCAGAATTAGTTGAAGCATGGCTACTAAATTCACGGGATTCGATGGGATAAATGACATCACCTTTGATTGGCATAAAATAATAGACACCTCCTTGAATTTCTTCTCTATGCAAAACATCCAAAGTAGATTGGAGGCAGACCAGATGCATCCTGTCACTGCGAAACAAAAGGAAAGTGGGTTGGTCAGGGCGGCTAGTTTTCCCGTCAGCGTTCAAGCTCTCGAGCTGGTTCGAGAATGTATAGCTCAATACAATCCAGACACCAAGCAAATTTTGTTGCCCAAAGACATAGTCTTTCTCACCATTGATTGAGACTTTGTCTAGAACTCCCTATGCATTCCAGAGAAGGTTGAATATTCAGAAATGACATATAGCCAGGCGGTTATCGAGTATGGAGAAAAGAAGGCTATTTAGAAGAAGGAAATAATGAAGTCATGGTTTCAAGAGCCGAGGAGTGCCAAGTAAAAGTTTCCTAAAACATTATATGGCACGAAATTGAAGCCATAAATCATGGATATCTTTGTACTTCTCCATAGGATCAGAGGTGAGAGTAACACTGAATTTTGTTGAACATCATTTCTTCTTAGTCCAGTTGATCTGTTCTCAACATCTTTTCATCGGTTGGGCTCTTATGGTAAGAGAGAATCTCTCCAGTGCTCTAAGTAGAGCTAAGCTTCAGAATTATCTCTACATGTCTTCAATTATTTTATATATTGGCCACAATTCAAATTTTTCCAGGGATTCCTAGATTAGAAGACTTCCCAGAAGATGTTAAAAGCTATGTATTTTTCTCCTCTCTACAATTACATAACAGTTATGTTGAATATCTTAGAGTTAACGATGCATTTACAATGAGACTGTGTAGGGAGCTACAAGGTTGCTTAGAAAGGATATTTTATCTTGAAGCTATGGCTTTTATCAACTAGTTTGGGTGCTTTTTCATTCAATTTGTGGATATGTCATATATTTGTCTTCCAGGATTTGATGACTTCCCTTTGAAATTGCCCAAATATCATGATGACATGATCATGTTGTTCGAGGTGATGAGGCAGGCACTCCAAGTGAATTTAATATGTGCTGATGCTAAGAAGAAGGGCTCTTATTTCCCAATGACCATTGGAGCTTACAGTTGTGCATCCCGATCTGAGGCAAAGAATGTTCTAAAGAAATTCTCAAAGAGGTTTCAGTTGAAGACATATGATGTCTTGAGCCCGTAGTATGATCTTGTAAATTATGCCCAAGATTTATTGCAAATGAGTCATGAAATTCATCATGTTGATGATATTGAATACTACTGGGCTAACTACAAAGATGACTTAGAGAGTAGAGAAAGGTTCTATGCTGGGTTAACTATTGAACAAATCAAAAGGTTCAAAGTTAACATTGTTGTGGAGAAGCTAGAAGATGATGGCCAACATATGTATGATTATACATATTTGGAGAAGATTAAGTCCCTTCCTATAAGCTCTAAACCCATGCTAGGTCAAGCTATTAATGAATTGTAGACATTGATAGGTGGAATCTACAAAAGAATAGAACAGTGGGTCGAATGGACTGTAGACAAAAGGAAAAGGTCAGAAAGAAAGCCTCCTTCTCAGGGAACCCTGACAAAAGATACTTTGAGCACTGTAGCAAATTTTTCAGTTATGATCCCAACTGTGGCTAACGGATCAACCCAGCCAGTGGGCAGAGGCGATGAACCTCCTAAGAAATAAATCCCACTAGAGAAGACTTGTGGAGAGGGTCCACTTCCAGACATTGGGTCGATAGAAAAAGTAGTTTCTACAGACTTGGCCAAGCCTATAGAAGAGCCCACTAAAGGTGGAGCACCTGAGAAATCAGTTAAAGTTGGTGTTGTAGATACACAAGTCAACACTTCAACCCAAGATACTCCAAGGCGAAGATCCCCTTTTGTATTAGAGGTGGGTGAAGATAGCTCCAATACCTCAGTCACATAATCGAATGAGAGGGTTGAGAAGAAAAAGGAATCTACTTAGGTCATTAGATTATTTTCCTCCTCTCCTACTTCAGTAAACCCATTTGCTTCCAGACCCAAAGCTACTCCTCCAATGATTAGCAAGTTGTTTATAGAAGAATTGGTCTCTGCTTCCAAAGTTACTAGTGTTGAATCCTGGATAGAAAATACTCTGGATCACAAAAGGAAGAGAGTGGAAGAGGTTACTTCTAGCAAAGAGACTCTTTCACGGGCCTTACAACCCAATACCACTATGAGTAAAGTAAATAATCTGAAGACAATGTCTACACTAGGACAAGATCCTGAAACTGGGCATTTCACTATGGAAGTGGCCAAGCCTACGAATGAGGGTATATTCAAGGATATGAATACATTTGATTTTTAGTTCCAGTCATTTGATATAGGGTTGGCTCATCATGATACAAAGGTAGATTGGTGGAAGTCTACCAATGTGGTAATAGAAGAAGAGCTCAAGATTGCTAAAGTCAACTTAAAGTAGAAGTAGTCGAGCTAACAAACTTCATCAGACAACTCATAACTCTGATCAAAAGTGTTCCCAGTACCCAGACCACTTTTGATCCCAATGCTGCGGAGAACCAAGCCATCATAGCCAAGTTGCAAGAGGATAGACACTTCAGGAAGATTGGAAAGAGGTGGATAGAGAGGCTCAAATCTAAGGGAATAGTAGTTGTTGAGAAACTGTGTAATTCTCTCCTAAGGTTGGATACAGAGAGGAATAATATTGACAAGAATCTGCAGACTCTCACATCAAAGAGAGTGAGATGTCAAGAAAGCATTGTAATGTTGCATGTGGTGGTTAAAATGAAGACCAAGGAGGCATTAAAGGCCAAGATCTTGTAGAAAGGAGATGAGCCTTTGATTGAATGGATTCAAAGCCTAGAATTTAAGATCAAGATGACCATCCAAGATGAAATAGGGTTGCAACAGATAGACGTCAAGATCAAGGAGGAGAATAACAAAGATTTTAAACTCTTTCAAGGTCTTCACACGGAATCACAGACAGGTGGTCAGGGAAAAGAAATGATTAGATTGGCTAACATGTGTGTGCATAAATGTTGTCACACTTCTATGAATCATTCCATTCAAGGTTGCTCAAGAATGAGGCTCAAATATCGATCCATACCTCTCTAGTTATGGATGTGTAAAAATGTAAAATGAAGGCCCTCGGATTGACCTAGTTGTGTCTATTACAAATACACCATGAAACAAGAGATTCGAATGCATGAAAATAAAATCTAATCTAAATGATAACAATGCATATTAGTCTATGAAAGGAAATATGAATGAAAATCTAATCTATGGAAATAAACATGATTCTAATCTATATGAGGAGCC